>JASCZW010001370.1:0-213034 GCA_034211315.2 Aedes japonicus | reverse complement strand
AGGGTCATCTGAGCCTACTCCCGCCCGACTGGCGAGGTCGGGCGGTGGAGAATGGAACGTACTGGAGGCCTGCCACGGTTTTAGTGGGACGGAGACAGCCTGTGCCGAAGGGAACCCCGCCGTTTCCTGCGCGGTGTCACCCGGCAGTACTAAGGGGTCGACGCAGTTGCCAGCCCGATTGCACGGTTCCACTCGTTTTCCTTTCACAGCCAGTTGCCATAATTGGGGTTTTACTGACATCCACCCCAATGCGTCCAATGACGCTCCCTCCGTAGTTCGTTTAGCCGTTAAGGGAGCCTAATGTTTCCAGGGTGCACCGCGGGGAGGCGAACTACTTCCACACCCCAAGAAGTACCTGTTGTGGCAGGCGATCTGCAAGTGCGGACGTTACAGCAAACCGTTCGTTACAACCGGCACCATAAACTGGCAGATTTATCGAGAGGAATGCTTGCAGAAGCGCTTGCTGCCCTTCCTCCGCTCTCACCATGGTCTCACGCTGTTCTGGCCGGATCTCGCTTCGTGCCATTACGCCAACCCTGTGATGGATTGGTACGAAGCGAAGGGCGTTAATGTGGTCCCGATGGAGGCGAACCCGCCAAATACACCAGAACTTCGTCCGATCGAAAAGTTTTGGGCGATAATAAAGAAGTTGAAAAAAAGCGGAAAAACTTTCAAAATCGATGAAGTTGTGAAGAAAAAGTGGGAGAAATGGTGTAAGGAAGATGGACAAAGCCTCGCCCAAGATCTCATGAGCAGTGTTAAGAGAAATGTACGAGTATTCAGCTGAGGGGAGGAAATTCAATAAATAAATTATGCCAAAACATAGTTAATAAATAGTTATTTAATCCCTGAAAATTTGAGAAGTCCAATTTAAATTGAATTTTTGGTGATCATTTTTGTGTTTCTCATTTTTCCGAGTCCAGTCCTTACTGCTGAGCTATGCAACTGAAGGGATTTTCTAATTAAAACCCTAGGCAGTTTGATTTATAATTCTTCAGTTATGATCTCTCTTCTATCCATATAAATCGTTACAGAATCAATCAGAGCAATCAGCCTTTACAGTTTTCGTTACGTACAGAGAGACCCCTTCTTTTTTTTGTGAGCCATTGAATTTACCACTACTAATCAACTGCACAACCTCACGCACACATTGAATTTTTCTAATCGAATTGATGTGATGCTTTTTGCCCACGACCAATGTTGCATTTTTTCTCCAAGTTGCGATCCATTACGAAAAATGAAACCAAATCATGCGAAATTGCATTATAATCTTGGTTTTCATTTTGGGTGTACTAATGTGACTTTTTCGAACCGTGTTCCCGGACACAATCAACCACAACACGAAAACCACTCGACTACAACAAATTATGAGACAGGTGTACGCTACTAATAATTGTATTTTTGATTGACAACGGAGCTTTTTGACGTTTAAATCAGTGGAAAAGAGAGAAAAAAACAAACAATTCTCGACAACTTATTCAAAACGACGTATCTTATTTTGTTAACAAGGCGGACAAGTAATATTCAAACACTAAATTCTTGAAACCCTATAGTTCGATTCTCTACATGGACTTTCTCTTAAGTTTAAAACATCAAAACAAACGAAGTTTTAGTTCTACTTGCAGCTTAAACCGATGGTGAACGTTGTCAGCTTTCAATTCAAACAACTAATTCCTTGAAAAAGCTTTTGATACCGCGTTATTCATAGACGAGAATCGATCAAAACGGATAGGCTCTTTTCACATGTTTATTGAGAGTTCCTTTCGCCTGCCCATAGTTGCACGGAACTCCACACATTAAGCTCTAGGGCAGGACCTGCTAGCTCAGAGAGAGATGACCTCTTAAAAATTTATGATGCTCCAGTGTTGCCAGATATGTTTAAACAGTAATCCCATTGAAAATAATGTAATTAAAAATATAATCAAAATTCGTCGATATTCTTTAAATACTTGGTAATATTCAATAAAGTAAACGTTTAACAATTGTCAATATTTTAAATGGAGAGGTTCGTGAATTTGAGGCTCTACGAATACAAAACTGCCTTACAGCGAAGAAAAGGATGATATTAAAAATTCAAATAAATAATACGCGTTACTTTTAAATCTTTGTAAGCTTTTTTCTGACCATTATTTTTCCAGAAAGTATCATTTTTAGGAGGAGCGATCCAAAAACCCAAACGAAAAAAGTGAAAAAGCAGTGACTAGCAACACCACCAAACCAACAACTGCTTGTAACGTAACTCACCGGAGGCGGTAGAGGCGGTTGTCACAGCGACCAATAAAAAACGGTCTTTTTTGACAGCTAAATGGTCTTGTTTTTGCACTAACAGCTGGAAGGTCCTGTCCTAGATTAAGCTTACCACGATTGAGTGTGGTAGTGTGTCTTCTGAAATGTGGTGATGCTTTTTGGAAGAAAACATAAGGGCCTGTTCATAAATCACGTACTCATTTTTTGATAATCTCAGATCCCCCGCCGTAGATTTTTCTCCATAATTTTTTTTAAATTTTGTATGGAGTGTAGACTTTGGCCAGACAACCCCCTTCCCCACTTGATATTGTTCTTTCCTTGTATTCTCCCATACGCGGGGTAACGATCTGTGATGATGTTGTTTTTGAGAAGGAAATAATTTCTCATCACCAGACAGAAGTAGACAGAATTTTTTTTTTGCTAGAACAAAGTTGTGAAGAGAAAGTATTGATAGTTCCGTTAGCTCACGGCAGGCTGTGAAAATTGAATAGAAGTTGTTTGAAATTCCCCTTCCCCCAGAAAAAAAACTACGTGGTTAATGAACAACCCCTAAAAAAACAGCTGAAAAATGGTAAGCCATGTTTTAAGCTGTCAGTTAAAAAACATACAAGTTTTATCCAACGATAAACACGATGCATGCGGGTGCATGCGTTAAGCGTCACGAAAATGAATACAATGATTAGAATTCATGTTCGGATATCGACGCTGAAGAAAACATTTCCATGATCGGAAAGCAGCGTGAATGCATGCAATAATTACCTACAGTTGGAAACTTCATTCCATGACTGTGAATGTTTCTGTGGCTAATCTAATAAGCAGATGGATTAACGTCCGAATATTTACAAACCACGATGGTAACATTTTTCCAGTTTGATCGAAATTTCGAACCTTCCTCTTGATGGAGCCCATCAGCGCCTGCACAGTGGAAACGGACACCGAATCAGCGCATTACTTCCATTTTGCCCGCATTTGCTGAATGTGCTTGACTGCCCCGCCGCTTCGCAGAAGTCGCTGTTTTGAAATTGTCCAGTATTTTTCGATTGGTCGAAATTGCAGGTAATTCATTAGCTTGGGAACAAAATCGATCCTGTTGGCAGCATACCACTGCAAAACCACCTTGAAGTAGTGGCAGCTGGCCAAATCGGGCCAAAAGATGACTTTGTCTCTATGCTTGGGTTTTTAAGGCCTTCTTCGATTTATAATTAGGATTTCTTGCGTAACTTTTCAAAAGGTCCTATGTAACAAATGTAAACAAATTGAATTAATTAATGCACACTATTGCTATTGCACTTATCAACATTATGTTAAAACACGCATTTTGATATGTTTTCATAATATTAAGAAAATTGAAAATCAACAAAACGACCGATGTCTGATTTCGCAATAGCGATGCTCTACTGTTTGATAAGACGATCAGTTTACCTGTCGCGCTAAACGTCTGAAGTGTCAGAACAAACATAACAAAGCAAATCCGTACTTCGGTCGTTCGATTGGAGAAAGTACAAAATACCGTTCCAACAATGTCGGAATGAATTCCCGCATAATCACAAACCATTCCTGGACACTTTCACTTATTGTTGACGACCGTTTCTGTCATTGTTACGACATTTACCCCTATAGTTGACAACTATAAACTAACAATCTCCTATATAGTTTTAACTATATGCCAGATGGTAAGAGGCCAAATAACAATATGCTGAATAGGCGGTTAAGTGAGGTTACCATAAGAATATGGCAATTTTCACGAACAAAATTTTTGCTGTACTCTATGCTATAAAGTTGATATATAATTCGGACCAAGTACAGACAATAAAAAACCTTTCCATTACAATATGGCATACATTAACAATATGTGTTAATGTAGAGCTTGTATGGTGGAAATGAGAATAAACTTTTCGATAGCAATAACATAAAATGTGATAATATATCTTACATCTGAAATATAGTTGTGACTATATAGCAAATTGTTTTTCGTTATGCGGGTTAATAATTCTGCGTTCGATTTGCTCCTCGGTAAGTACATTAGTTCCTTAAAATAAGGTTATATAAATCATAATATATTGGTCGTTTCTTGCAGCCACAACCACAACAAAATTTGCATTAAATCCGGATCAATCATCAGCAGCACAATTTGGAGAAGTTGCTGTATGTGGTAGCCAGCAAAGTTGCGTTGTCGCCAGTTATGGTTCAGATCCTTCGCGGGATCCTCTACAAGAAGACAGCATCGAGGAAGTGTATGTAGAAACTCTCCCAGTAACGGTAAGCATTGGAAACATAAACGACCCGCTCTGCGATGACGAGGAAATTGTGGAATGTTCGGATACCATCCCAGCACAACGTTCAATAATTGAAAACCTAACAGCAAGCGTGAGGAAGCGGTCTCGGGATACAACGGATCCAAAACAGAGTGGAGAGGTATTTTTGTTTTCAAATATTTATAGATGGTATGCTCTAAATATATGTTTTAATATCAACTTTTTTTCTGTGAACTTTCACTATCACACATTTTATTATGACCCAGTGCAGTAGTTCTTTACAGTCGAATTTATGGGTAAATGCCAGAAACTTCTTATTTTAACAATCATGTATTTGCGGCTGTGGCACTGCCTACCAAGACGTTAACCACATTGTGTGGCAATGCCCTAAATACGAATTTGCCAGACCTGATCTACGAGAACACCCAAAATAAAAAAGCAAGATTGTAATGCAATTTCGCATGATTTGGTTTCATTTCTCGTAATGGATCGCAACTTGGCGAAAGAAAGCAACATTGGTCGTGGGCAAAAAAGCAACACATCAATTCGATTAGAAAAATTCAATGTGTGCGTGATGTTGTACAGTTGATTAGTAGTAGTAAATTCAATGGCGCACAAAAAAAAAGATTACCATCCGCTACCGAGAGACGAACCGCGACCGTCAGCATGACGGCTCTTCATTGTAACCATCCAGTCACCACAACAAGTTGAGGTGAATGGAATAAAGGTCCTACTGTTTCTTCGGTTTTTAAGGCACTCAACGTTACAACAATGAAGCAAATTTCGGTCGCACACACTTACATGGCTTCGTTTATTTCATAAACCGCATGGTGACTTGATGAGAGGGCGATAGGAGTGTGATGACGAGTGCAGATAAAAATAGAACACTTGACAGCGGAATAGCAACAGTGGAATATGGCGCAGCGGCGTTCTGTGCCATTGTCTCACCCATATTGAGAAGTTGTTGACGGTTGAACAAAAACCCAACGGTTGCTGCGATTGTCGAGGCACTAGGCACACAGCGATAACCACTTGCACACACTTGCATGGCTTTGTTTATACCATAAAAAGCTTTGTGGAACATGATGGGCAAATTTGCCTTTTCAGAATCATGCGGATTTCTCAAGATATGATTGCAAAAACTGCAAAATTGCAATTTTGCATTTTTTTGCTACAATTTCAACTTTTGGGTGAAGGCACGTAGAAAGAATAGGATTCTTTGCACCGGGAAGCAAATGCGTGTGTGAAAGAGAAAGCAATCTCTTTTGCTATGTGTAATGTTCTAATTTTCTAATAGAATGATAATAAAAATTTAAATTACCTATGTAGCTATCATTGGAATAAAATGTCCTATGTGGCACGACCAATGTACAATTCGGTTAAGCAAAATGTCCTATCTAACATTTTTGATGTTTTCGTTGTTATTTTAACATAAAATGCTACAAAAACCATTACTGTAGCAAATTAAACAAAAATGCTTGCCATCAAAAGCAATTGAATGGGTAAAACTTGATCCAGTTTGAAACATTTTCAAAAAATATTTTCATATTCTTCAACCTCGTTTTCCTCGGGATAAGCAAATTGGTCCTTTTGAAAAGTTACGCGAGATTTCATCGTCGAAGATGTGTCAAATAGTTCCCTTTTCAGGCCACAACTGCAAATCGCTTGCCTAATCACGGCTTTCTTTGCGAACTGCAGCCCTTATGTTTTGTAAAAAGATAGCCGAACAAGAGCCAGTTCGGATGTTCACTGCTTTGTACCCTGGCAAGGATGTTCCGCACCGTTTGAAAGTTGGCGTGGTACCTTCTGGCCATATCTCGGATCGAAAGATCGGGGTAGGTTTTATCGCACCTCAACACCTTGCTGCGCAGCTAACGATCCCTGGTTCCAGTTTTTTCGTTGGTCCGCTGATTCCTTTCCACATTCAGGGTTTCGTTTTAAGTTTTCAGCACTCGAAAATCTGTTGTTATCGGCATCTTTAGCCAACTTGAAACCATGCACTCCGAATTTTCCAGGTCTGTGTGCACAACATTTTTTTTCTTTCGAGTTCCATTTGACGGTATTTCTGAAAGTGGTCGACTACTTAGATAAAACTTGCAGCTGTTCTCTATAAAAGTGTGAACAAATTACTGTCAAAGATATTCGATTCCCAATACTAGAGACGTGCCAATGGCACACGAGGGACGTACCAATTTATTTTTAGTCAGCCTTTAGAGTTTCGTCAAGCTTTTTTTTTTTTAATTCAATGCTACCTGATATATTCTAGAAGCTGTTGTAAATCTGGAACGTAAGTTGAAGTGTGTCAGTATTTATTATTTTGTGTTTGAAAATAAAAATTAATTCTGAATAAGGAAGGTCCATTAATTATGTCACGCATTGATTTGAACTCCTTACAAAGATCCATACAAAAATTGTGACAAAGGGAGGAGGGGGTTAAAAAAGTCATTTTTTGCGTGACGTAATTAATGGACGCTCTCATAGCGGCTTAGTATCATTTTCATTTACGATTTGTTAAAAACATAGTTATTAATATTAGTAGATGGGAATTTAAGATTGATAAAAAAATTGCCTTTTGGAAGCCAGATCTACTACCAAGAAATGAAAAGGGTTTCAAAAAGTAAAATTTTTTTATATTCATAGACATAACAATATTTGAACGGCAACTTAGCATAGAAAATTTGTCTATAAACCAAGTTTCATCATCTAGTTGCAGTATTTTCAAAAAAGAACGAAGTTTATTTTTGGGCTACTTCAACTATTTCTCTTTTTCAGATATTTTCAAAGAATTTTTGGAAATTAAACTAGCAGCACTCTAAGATGACAGAGCAATTTTTTTTTCTAAAATCTCACAACTTTCGAGAAGCATGACATGTTACCCAAAAATTTGTAAAATATCCAGAAATTACGCAGCATTTCCATAATGTTAGAAAATATTTCATGATATTCATCACGGGCAGGAACGAATATCTAGTTAACTGGCCTTGATAAGAGCGCTGCATAAGAGGTAAAATACCTGACGATAACACCATAAAAATATTCCCAAAATATGAGGCGCATGCCAAATTGAGGTAAGACAATACCAAAATAGTACCCCTTAGATATTCACAGGTATCCCAATTAACAAGTTTTGTTGGAATATCCATGTTGTTAAAACAAGCATAGTTTTGGTGATGGATCATCACGAATAACTTATAAATATCTCGGAAACGGTTTCCTTTAGGGGCTATTCATAAACCACGTAGATTTTGCTGTGGGGAGGGGGGGGGGGGTTTGACCAAAGTCTACGCTCCATACAAAAGTTAAAGAAATTGAATGGATAAAAGTCAAAAAGGGGGGAAGGGGGGGGGTCTGAGATTTTCAAAAATGAGTCTACGTGGTTTATAAACAGACCCTTAGGGAGATTGTTAATATGCACATTTCAATTAGAAAAATCATAATCTTCCAAACGTTGCTGCTGGGAAAACTTTTTTAACAATGTTTTGTCCATATTCTTCATTATTCTTATAAAAACAATGGTTTTTTATCCCAATTTCATCATCAAAATTTAAAAATAAAAATTAAAATAGCGTATCTGGCGAATTTGAATTTGAAGTTTTAGTTATGATTTTTTCATGTTAAAAAATATTTTTTTCTTAGTGTATATTTTTGTCATGGACATTTTGGCTCCCTTCCATTTCTTCTCATGCACTTTTTCACTAAAACGAACGATTTCCGAGTAACTGTTGTATCAAAAATACATAGTTACTCTTGGGTTCAATATACTTTATGCCAAAATACGTATTCTGTTATACTGAATATGTTGTGCCAAATTTCGAAATTCTATGGCCAGTTTCGCCTGGAACTGCGCTATTCTATTGCCTTCTCTTGTGTCATTGAAATAACTAAATATCATAAATTACTATAACCCTCCCGTTAGCGCGAAAATGGCAAAGCCAATCTTGATCGAAACCAGCCGCTTGCTTAGTTTGTTGCCAATGTCACCGGTACAATCATTTCTTGTCACCTCGAGCTGGCAGTTCGTCGGTACGTCTGTCATTTACCTATCAATCAACGGCCTGAGAGGAGTTCCATATAGGTTGAAAACAACCAGCAAAACATGCATCAACTGTTTTTGCAGCTCAGGAGTAGATTCTCACATGCAAATAATCCCTCGCCGTGTCCCACACGGGCTATTCGAACCCATCAAACAAACCGGAAATGACGATCCCTCGAATTACCGTCTGGATGGACCCTGGGCATTGAAGCGCATCCAATCCAAGATAGAGAGATGGAAAAAGCAAACTCCAGAAATAATAATATTGAGGTATCCCACAACCAAATTCATTTCTGAGTGTAAAAAAAAATCTCTGCTCCATTAGCGCCCGCCATTTTATTTGGATCGATGACTCAGTTATATTCATTGCGGGGCTTCCTACTCTCGATGTCTGTCCGTTTTAAACACCGCTTTCGTAGATAAAGTCAGCCTAGCTGTTGTTGTTGCTGCTGCTGCTGGCGACGACAACGACGACGCAATGATGATGATGAACGGAGAAGATGTAGAGGAAAAGATACGGCTCGATAATTACTCCCCCATGGCCGATGACGGTGCTCTCCAATCACGGCAGCAGCAGCAGCAGCACAGAGTAGATATGCCAGCCAGCGGTAAGACTATGGTGAGTAATGAAGGAAATCCTATTAAACATGGTTGTCTTTTACCGTTTCTTCTTCCTATTAATCAAGGTGAAACTACCACACACCACTGGGAGCTAATTTGTCTCGTTGATCCACTAGCGAGCGAAGGAGGAAGCTCTCTAAATCAGCTCGGAACGATCGTCTTTCAACTATCATTTCAGCTCCGGTTGAAGCAGTTGATCGAATTTTCGTCAATTTTCTCCTCCCATTTTCCGTTTCTCTATGATTGTTTCCTAGATTGTGACAAGAGGGGGTCTATCTTCGGCCTGAGCTCACATTAGGCATGTGTGTTGTGTAGGCCAAGGGCTTTCGGTGAATGAGACACGCAGTTTTGCGTGACGGTCTTCGTTCGTTTGTGTGCGGGACGTGCATCCAACAAGAACACCCAACATGAGCTAGAGCTGTGACTGCACGAAGGGCAAGTCTTTGCTCCGATGGGAGTTTTAAACTGTCGATAATTTACTATCGAAGGAGGGGAAGCAGCAATTGATGTGCGTCCTCGTTTCGCTGCCGGAAAAGGCAAAAAATAAGCGAGTCTAACATTTGCGGTGACATTTATTACAGAGTTTGAGAAATCGAAGGGTTCCACGAACTCAACTTTATTATGCCACAGACATCGCCGCTACATTTTTCCCCAATTTCGCTCATTTGGACAAGTTCTAACTTGATTCTTCCTTCGAATCTCAGCTCAATAACATTGACATTGGATCAAACGAAAGTAAGACTCTCGACAAAGTTCAATGTAAACACATTGCATAAATTACCCATTCGTCTACAAACCCGTGCCAGAGGAGGTATCCCTTGTTGGAAAGAGTATTCCAATTTGAATCGAAAACAAAACAGTTTGTTCACCCGTTTTGCGCCGCCGCGTCTCGCGCATTACATGCTGCTGCCAGCCATCACCCATCACCCACGCCACCCACCCACTTGATTTGACTTCACGCTTTTCGGAACAATAGGAGTCCAACTGACCTATAATTCAAGCCGCTGCTGATGGGATTGTGCAGCGCTGGCTGTGTGTTGCGGGGATTGCACTTGACCGTTGAATGACGCTGGAGGTGGCGGGTTTTGTCTTTTTTGGAATCATTTAGCATAGAAGTATAGAGTGGCTGGATATATGTGAGTCTATTAATGCTGGTTTTAACGATTCGCTGGTTGCCATGCTTGAGGCCGACCAGGAAAGGGGGATAGCAGTGACATACAAATTGCATTTTTAACACCGATCTGGATTTGGTTGGATTTGGCGTATTGGAAGGGGTTGCTCGTCTTGAGATGCACAATGATGATCATATTGCAGCTAGTTATCTCAATTGGCTCGATAAGACGTTTGGCTTCTTCGAATATTATTTGATACAATCGTGTGCTTTACTGTGATGCCTCAAAATTCAAACACTTTGTCCATAAAACCGGACAGTTTTCGAAGTTTAGTATCAGCTCAAACCCTCTAGGATTCTTATTATAGTTTTTCAGTAAGCTTATGAAGTCGAGTCGAGTAACTTTACTCGACACTTGTCATAACTCGAGCAAAATTCTGCATTACAGAAGTCGACTGAATCTGATCTCATTGACAACCGAACCCAACTGTCAACTGTAATGAATAAAATTTTCAAAATTTAATGGAAATTTATCACCATTCAGCAATTTAGGACTTCTATTCATTTTGCTGTTTTTTTTGACATGCGTAGAATAAATGTTTACAGTTTTCACTCTTGTTTTGTGTATAACATTAATGTTTTTGTTATTCTGTTTCGATTTTAAATATTTTGCGAGGAAATTATTAATTAATATTGGGACTAGTGTCGATATCTTTGATTGTGTAGGTTTGAGCCCGGTACATATTCTGGACAGGTATTAGTGTCAGCTTTTGCTTCATGTATGCAATACCAGATGATGTCAATTGGTGATGACTGTCAATTAGTTGTTTTTTTTTTATTATTACGCGCGATGGATCGATATCGGGAAACTCCTGAACTGCTTTTTGATCGGTGACCGATCCGGCGACATATTCAGATGTGGACGGTTCTCATGGAAACACCGAGATCAGCTGTCAGTTTTTGTATTGAGCGGTTCTTTTACGCCAGAAATGTTACCTCAAGATCCTGAAGGTTCCTTGCGTTCTTGTCAAACGAGGCCGACTGGATCTCACAAGATCTGCGTTCGAAGCGGTCTCCTGATTTCTCTTGATGGTCATGTATACAAAGTTCAACTCAACCCCAAAAGATTTATTGCAATCAAAAATATCTAGTGGCTAATTGGAACTTTGTGATTAAACCATCAAGAGAAGTAAAAAGTAAGATTTCCTTGGAATTCATCGGGAAAAACGTAAAAATCAACGTGGTATTCTGCAAAACCAAGGTTTTGGGGATGGTTGTTGCCCCACCTCAATGAAAACTCAACGGAGTTGACAGCTATGTGTTTCAGCGGGATGGTGCCCCAGCACACACAACGAATATTAGTCAAGCCTGGTGCCGGGACAATTTGAAGGATTTTTTGGACAAAATATGTGGCCTCCTAGACTTCCCACATTTAAATCCATTGGACTTTTTTGTTTGGTCCTACATGAAGTTGAATTAAAAAATCACCAAAACCTCCAAATCTGGGACGAAATCCTCATGAAGTCCGGGCTTTCCAAGTAACACAAAAAAATCTTTTTAGAATGATTTATATTTGTTTGTATTATAAATGTATTATAAACGTATCACGTATAGCAAAACATGTCAAGTTTGGAGCGGTTTGTATCTCTCGTATTCTATGTACCACTCTGACAAACGGTCGAGCTAAACATACTTTACTTAGTGGTTAATACACTAAGGTTTTTTTTACATGGTTTGATTTCGGCGATAACTCCAGAACGGAACAACTTATCGACCTAATTCGAATCACATTTGACGTTTTGGGCCAAAAGTAATCATATGGCAGTTTTTCAAAAAGTTCACAATTTTATGGGCAGTTTTATATACACACTAAAAAAAATATTAAAACAACAATATTGATGGTATTCCAAAAATTTGTTATGAATACTAGTACGAGTCAATCGAAATAACATAATATTACATGGCTTTCATGAAATATATTGGTTGCTCGCCGTTGTCCTTTAAAATTACAAGACCATTCATGTAAACTGAAGGAGTCACTCCTCTCTTGTATGTATCATATACGCTTCAGTTATGCTTCGACTCTTGGCAGTCATCGACGTGTGAACTTTCTTTTGCTTCCTGCGGCAGTAAACTGAGTAAACTGAGTTGCACATTTCAATCGGCTACAATTTGCACACTAGCAAGCCGCCGGTGATTGCCAAATTAATGCAATAAAATTAATGAATTAATTAATTGCTCCCATGTTCATTACGCATCAAGGCAGGAATTACGATTTTTGGTCTTCTAATATTGCTATCGCAGGGCAAAAGAGAAAAATAGATTTCGATTTTGATGATTACAATAGAGCCTACCACATACATGTAACAATTGTAACATGAACTCCTGATTATCTAGCTGGAGGAAAACTATACAGTCATGGGAATTCATTTTCTAGCAAGCATTCGTGTCAAGTATAGTTAAAAATCTATCGAACATTTACATCGTCTTGAAATATTACATAAATTTGAAATGTGTCGTAATAGATTATGGTCCAAATTTAATTTAATTGGTGTAATTTTCCATGCAACAGATTATTAAATCATCAAGACCGCTCCAATTATGTGCATTTTGTTAATCACAAATTTATACGGTTTTTTTTTCTAAGTGTGTACTGTTAAAATTACATTACATCAACCATGTTTTGCAAAACGTGTTTTTTTTTCTTCTCATTACGATGAATTTTTTGTAAAGATTGTGGTGTCACTGCCAACGGGAAGCATATAACAGATACTCAGATTTTTCTTTTCCACAATCTGAGTTGGCTTAGCAAAGAAGCTACAAACCTATCACACCAAGGAATAGTGTTCAAATACCATGTTTAGTGATGTTGTGTTTTTGTATGAGGATAATCTTTTTTCCATTTTATGTAAATTTTAAGCAACCCGGGGCCCTATTCCAAGCACGGGGTAAACGTTAAACTACAATGCTCATTTTTTGCAGTATGGTGCTTCACTAGATGGAGCATCATACTGAAAAAAATGAGCGTTGTAGGTTTACGTTTACCCCGTGCTTGGAATAGGTTCCTGGGGTGCTTAAGCCGTTTCCTTCCCTATATAAGTATGAAATAAAGTATTTTACACTTAAATTTATAGGCAGTTTTTGTAATTAACAAAACATTTAACTTGTTTAACACAATCTGTGTTGCTTGGGTTGTGACAGGTTCGATAATTTCAACATTCAAAGGTGATTCATTCTAATAGAAGTGCTGTAATTTGTTTAAGTACTTTCAGTAAAATGAAGCCAAAATAAAATACACGGTACTTTCATTTTTTGACAAGATTTGACAGCGTTTTTGAACTTATTGAGCACCGTGTACAGTACTCGTTCGATTTTGTTTGGTTCCGCAGATACAGTCGAAAGATGTTCCGATTAACACAGATTCCGCGAACCACTTAATTTAACAACACCTATGATACCTCATAATTGCAATTTCTTTTCTATTTAGCATTTCAAGCTTATTACTTTCACTATTTGCTTATTGCTTGCTCTCAACTTAGTGTTCTAAATGCACTTCCACAGTTATTAATTGAGAGTTTTCCATGCCAGGGTACCATTTTTGCATTAGTATGATTGTGTGGCAAGTACAATCATACTCTATGTCCAGAGAGTCGAGAAATTTCCCTTGAAGAAAAATTCCACGACCTGACCGGGAATCGAAGCCAGCCACCTCCAGCATGGTGTTGCCTTGTAGTTGTGCCTTAACCGACTGAGCTAAGAGAGGACCCAAAGGAGAGGGATAATTGAAATAAGGTTATGTATAAATCGTCATTAGTTATTTTTTAGATTTCTACAAAGAAAAAACTAGATATTCTTTGATCTCATTTTATTTCTGAAAAGTTGAATTAGCAGTAAATGAAGACAACTTCATTAACATTGATGTAGTCTAATCCATAAATATATACAACAATAATTAGACGGCCATCAGGCATGACATTGAATTGTTAAAAATTATAATTACGTGATAGTTTGTGAATTAGGAGGTCTGTCATTTATTTGCAAATCAAAACTTAATTCAGAGACACTTTCTGATATAGACTTCTCTATCTGTTAACATTTATTAACTTCTTTATTTTTAAATAGATCATTTTAGATCCCTACGCAAAACTCGATAGTGTAAGTACGTTTATATAAAGGCACTAGAGGCGTCTTACTACGTTTATATAAAGTCACACTCATTCCAGGTTTGATACTTTTTGGGTTTTTCCGCAATTCACTAAACATATCAATAAACAAGTTATTTGACAAAGATAATGACAGAATTGAATTGATTCACATAGATGATCCAAGGAAAACATCTAAAAGTACACTTTTGATTTGTGTGATAATTTATATTCTTCATTTATTTTAAAGAATGAAGAACCCAATAATAAATGTCTAATCTTTTGCATACACAGATAAAAAGAAACATTGAATTTTATGCGTTTTCTAATGCACATAAATGGAATGCTAGATTTGGCAGTAGTTAATGGGATATTTCATGTAAATTGAGGTCAGATAACGCCTGCATCTAGCCTTTTGTTTGACATATTACAAACATTTTTGTATGTTGTATGGATGATTGCATACAACTTCGCTGTTTACGCCTCCTGTAGGTTGAAATTAAACGAGAGGAAATTTTACGCGCTTGTTAAAATTAATTATTTTTTTCTGTGTATGGTACCTATATTAATTAAATGAAATTGCATAAATATCGAATAAGGTAAATGTGTTGATCATTCCCATGTGCTGTTGATTGTGAAGATTGTTGTTTGCATCTGTAGAGAGATGATGAAATTATAAATGTATAAATGAGAAACTTTGTACCCTATCATTTTGTTACTATTGTTACTACTTACACGGAAAAAAATCCGTGCGCGGATCCGTGAACTGCAGTCATGAATTCGAGAACAAGCAAAAATACACCGTGAACTGAATCACGTAATCATGTACTAAATCACGTTTTTAGGTAAAAATCCTGAAAACGTGAACTAGTTCACGGTCCGTTTTCATTTTCGTGAACGCTTTTGTTTCTGTGTAGACTATAAATGTTCAATATTAACCTAAACTCAGTTCAAATGGATTTAGATTCTTTTTAAAAGTCATTTAAAAAATCATTTTTTAACGCAAAAACAATCTTGATTATGACATGGTCTTGATTTTGACTACAAAGTTGCGTAAAGGGATGTTCTAAAAAACATTTTTTCCGTCAGGTAACACCTAAGGAGTATGGACTCTTATTACCACAAAATTGTAGCACTAAAATTTAAAACATCTCAGAAAGTCTCGTATGGTTTGGTATCATTTCAATTTTTACAAAATAGATGAAGTAGTTGTTTTGCAGCGAAATCGCGTATTACCGGTGTTACAGGTATTTTTATCAAAATTTTTGTTTTACACAGTCGTTCAGCAGACTTTCGCAAAATCACTTTTAGAAAAGTTGTAACATAGTTGGGCTTCAAAAAAAAGCTGATATGGCGAGGCTAGCGATTTCTTACGAGAAAAGAAACTATAAAATATGAACGTACAATAAATCTCTAGCACCAAGTCCACCATAATCCAACCGTCATCGGGAGCGCGAACTCGTGAAAATCCTATCAACTACCGGTAACGAGACTACTACTACTACTACTGTTACTACCACACACACCCGCCTGTCAACTCAGGTCTTCCACAATGGAAATTCATCGCAACCCTACAGCAGGCTTGATTTATTTGTAAACAACATGATTTACAGTCTCACTACACCCGACCGTGAATAACTACCGCACTCCCCTACATGACGGCAACCGATAACCCATATTTCAACGTGCGATCCAAACGAGTCTTCTCTCCAAATGGTGGAGCACTTAAGTGAACATAAATATCCGACATTACTGTACCCCACTACGGATGCGCAAACGGCACGAGAAAAGCCAAGCATAGCAAATGAAGCATGGAAAGAGAAAATCCGAAAGCTGCTCAAGAGAAATCTGCGTAAAAACCTATGGAATCGACGACCGTGCGCGCACCCACAACGGGCGCTCGCCTTGCCGCCGAGATTATGCTAAACCGACCAATGGAATCGAATTAAAAGAGGGCGGTGTCTAATTGCTGAACAGCAGCAACTCTCGGCTGGAAGCGGACAAGGAGAGCTGTCAGCGGGGCCGTTGCGGTGCAACAGAGACGACGAACCTGCGATTGCGGACACAGAAACCAAAGCGAGACAAATCCATATCTCGCACGCTTCGACTCACCGACTGCTGCTGCTCTCATGCTACGACGATGAACATATATCGATGAGTTGTGGTTCGAAGAAAGAGCGAGAGAGAGACAGAGAGCGCACGATAAAAGCTTATCGATCGGCGCCGAGTTCCAAAAGGACGGACAAGGATTGTGGAGAAAAATAAGGAGATGAAGCCGGGAATTGCAAATGAGCAAGGAAGACCACGGGAGAAACAGGGAAAAAGAGACAGGATGGGGATAAGTCTTAACGGTAGAGGATTTGACATTTTTCAGCTATCAGTTGCTGTGATATCAGAAGTAGGAGGCTATTACAAATCGCAGCAAACAATCATTTTTAAATAAGAGCTTATTCAGGCAAAAGTGTGATCGCTCAAGTAAAATATTGCCAGTGCAATAATTAATCAGCTCAAAGTATTTGTGTGGCTATTTGGTTTTTGATCCCATAAACACTTAGGTAAGGATACGTATAATGGATATGTACTAATTTAATCAACCATTTGGTTGTCATATCTTTCAAGGCGTTATTTTCTATCTAGAATCCACTACTTGTGCGTACTTGTGTACTTGTGCGGTTCGAACGAAACATGTAAAACTCTGCGTTATCACATGTACATATGCTAGATTTGCTGGATTCATGGGATATTTCATGTGACAGATTGATAATCTCGGTTTGACTCGTAACGCTGGTAGATCACCTTTTCGTGGTGCGTTACGGGCATCAGATCAGATCAGATCAGGCGCTTCTTGAAGAGTGCTGTCACCCACAAAGGGTTTAAATAGCGGAAACTTTCAATAAAATCCGATTCATTGCCAACAAAACAAACAATGACAACTGTAATAACACCCAATACTTCATCATTTCTCAACAAGTAAGCATATAAACTGATGTGATTAAATTTTTGATATCTTGTACAGATTCTTACACAGAAAAAAATAATTAATTTTAACAAGCGCTTAAAATTTCCCCTCGTGTAATTCCAAGCCAAAGGAGCGTAAACAACGATATTGTTTGCAATCTTTCATACAACAGGCTCGATTCAGGCGTTATCTGGCTTACATTTACATGAAATATCCCATTATTTTCTGCCAAATCTAGCATTCCCTTTATGTGCATTAGATAACACGGAAAATTCAGTGTTTCTTTTTATCTGTGTAGTTATATCAATTCTAAATGTTGAGGTAATGGCTGTCGCAAAGAACGCTTCAGCATAAGCCCTTAATCAAAATATCGTCCAGATAGGTCTTTATATAAACTATTGCTATTAAGTTCGTTGTTTACTCTTACCATGGTTTGAAATTGAACGAGGGTAAATTTCGCTAATGTAAACGTTTAATCCAGATGATACATCCGTGGAGGAAAACATGTAAAGCCATAAGTAAGTGTTACTTCATACAAATTGGATACAAATATTTATTTACAAAGCAAAGATGACACTTTTAATTGACGTTGCTTGGAAAATGCAATCTTCAAAAGGAATTTTTATTGCATGATAGTGATTAAACTAAACGGGTTTTGAATGAGTTTTGTGTGTGTTTAATAACGTTCTTTTATCAGAAAATTCAAGACACTTGACCAACTTCTTCGAGAGAAATGCCACATACCGGTTCAAACGATTGCCTTTTGGTTTGTGCAATGCCCCGGATATATTTCAGGAAATATTACAAACTATAATACTAGCAGATTGTGAAGGCACTTGCAATTATCTGGACGATATTCATGGAAAATCTAAGAAAAGGCATGATTCAAACTTAAATGCTGTTCTCTGTCAATTGCGTGAACATAATGTAAACCTCAACGAAGAGAAATGCGTGCTTGGAAAGCAATCAGTGAAGTTTCTAGGTTTCTCACTTTCACATGGTGGGCTGCGAATCGAAGAAGATAGAATAAAGGCTATCAAAGACTTTCACAGACCTGAATCTCAGTGAAAAGTTTTCTTGGACTGATGAATTTCACAGAGCGATTTATTCATCAGCGATCAGAGAAAACAAAATATCTGAGAAATCTTGCAAGGGCTGATCGGTTTTACTGGAGACAAAAAGAAGAGGAAGAATTCGTTTGTTTGAAATCTGAAGCGCCGAAATACCTAAGCAAAATACCTAAGCATTGCAAGCAAAATATCTCTTGAATAACAAAACTTGTTTTTTTGGATACCTGGGGATACCTGAGAGGTACTGTTTTGGTATTGTCTTACCTAAATTTGGTATTCGTTTAACATTGTGGGAACAATTTTATGGTATTATCCTCAGGTATTTTACCTCTTAATCTGAGCTCAAAATACCAAGGCCAGTTATCAAGTTATTCGGTCCTGCTCGGGTAAGGACGATCACAAAGTTGAAAAACAAAGAATCTACATCGCTTCGAAGCACATGTCAAGGAATTGCGTATTTTGAGTCTACAATGAAGCGAATATTGCGAGATGTTTTCTGGTTTGGCCTGGTTTGAGTGAAGACGTTGAATCTTCTGTCAAAAGCTGTAAGACGTGCCTTATGATTAACAAACGAAATCCACCGATATCTTTATCCAGTTCAGTCCAGAAGGACCGTGGGAAATATGGCAGATAGATTTTTTTATCTCTTCCTGGTTGTGGTTTTGGTGAATTTTTGATTATAGTGAACACGTATTCAAAATATCTATCAGCTGTTGAAATGAAATACAGAGATGCAAAAAGTACAAACGTAGCTCTATAAAAAATATGTTTCACTTGGGGCTTACCTTTAGATATTCAAAGCGATAACGGTCCACCTTTTCGAAGTAATGAATTGGTCGAGTTTTGGATTGAGAAAGGAGTTAATATTGAAAAGTCAAACCCTTTATGTCCGCAATCCAATGGTGCAGTTGAAAGGTAAAATCAAGGACTAATGAAGGCAATGGTAAAAGCAATACAAGATGGTGAAAATTGGAAAAATGCTTTAAAAAACTATATTCATGTGTTTACATAATATCAGGAAACCACACTCAAGGCTACACCATTCGAGCTTTTTGTAAGTTGGAAATACAGGGAAACTTTTCCATGCCTTTGGAAACAAAAAAAAAACAAATAGACTGAAAAACAATAAAAGATTAAGATACAGAATCAAAACTACTAAGCAATAACTTTGCAAATAAGCACAGGGGTGCAAAATGTTCATATACTGCAACAGAAGACAGGGTTGTAATAGCTGTTCCTAGGAAAACCAAACCAGATCCAATATTTGCAAGCGAACCAATTACGGTTTTATCACGCGTTGAACGGAAACTTATTATCAGATGCGATCGAGGCGTGCAGTTTACCCGTAGTAGTAACATTTAAAGTTTTATGAATTCTTCAAGGGTGTTATAAAACGACATCCATAAAACTCTGGTCAAGGCTTATCTGTCTTGATTGCTTCCCCCAAAACCTCCTGAAGACTAAAATGTGCCTATTTGGCCCACCCTGGCAGAGGTTCTGAAGGGTATATTTTAAAGGCAGTTCTAGATTGGATTTAAACAAAAATACTTTATTATGACTGAATTAAGAGCAGTTTGAAAACCATAGGAAATCCAATTTGACATCTATAAAAGCCTCTTTCGTGCCACTTCCTCTAGACGCTAGCCAAAACCACTCAAAACAGCTTTATTCATATTATAACCGTATTCATAAATTTCATTCACTCTCAACAAATTCATTTCGGCAAAAATAACTCTGATTGAAAAAAAAAAGTTTATCCATGCCAAATAAAACGTCAGTATTTATAAAGTGAAATATTTATCTCAGTTTGATTTATAATATTTTATTACTAGTTTCAACCTACAGTATTCAAATTTGAAGTGCCAAATTAAATTAACTGTGTAAAGTGCTTGAAAAGAGCTGAAAAACTAGGTGCGCTTCCGAAACATTGTACTTCGGAACGTTGCACCTTCTAAACAAAATTTTAAGAAATAGTTTAATTCTTCGTTGCAAATATTATTATTGTGCCATCACTCATAATTAATAATTTTGTTTTACCCCACATTGACTGTCGTACAACAATAAGCCGTGTCAAAGAAAATATATCATGATATATGAAAATTATAAACCTGCATTAAGATTTAAATCAAAATGGCAGCAGCATTAACATTGATATTTCATGAGCCTTTATTGAAAATGCTGTTTTCATGTAAGTATCGATAAATAAATAATGGTTTGAAATGGCATTTATGAAAATAATGTTAAGGCTAAACTGTTTCTTTGCGACGCTTATTTGCTTTAGGTAAGACCGCTTAGCTGCCAAACAGCTTATATGGTAACCAAGCTGCTGCCAGAAAATTTTTGACAGTTATGCAATGTCTTATCATGGCTCTGTTAAATGAATATGAAGGAGCTTTATTATTGAATTACTAAACGGTTTTATGAAGGGATAGAGTTCCTTTTCAAATATTTTTTAGACCTTGACCGTTTTAATCATCACATTCTTTCTAGAAAAGGTTATAAAACAGCCTAGAGTAAAATTATTAACGACACATCTTTCGCATCATAGAAAGCAGCTTTTAACCAAATTAGAATGTCTATTGCAATAATAAAACACTCATAAATTTGAACAAAGGCTAAAAGGCAGTAGGATTGTTACTTGGGAGACGTGAAACTGATTTCTGACTGCATAAATTAAAATAATGCGGAGGAACCAATGGCAATAAGAAATAGATGATCTACTGCCGGACCGGGAATATATGCAAATTGAAGAAGATGAAACTGGTATAATTTATCGTTCTTATAAAAGAAGTAAGTATTCAAAATATATATCGTTATTACTGTATCCATTTTACAAATGTTTTAAACCCAATGCATGAACATCTATCTTTGGCTAAAAAAATCTCGCATCCGTCATATGAGGAAGTTGTAACAGGCAAACCCAGATAATATTGAATCAAAGAATGCCATACACAATTTGAGAATGCCATATTTATTCTTGCAAGTGAGTTTGAACAATACAGAAGGAAAAAAACTTCAGTCTTCTAATTCCGAAGTAAGAAAGTCCTCGATACCGATTCTCGATACCCGGCACCATCCGACACGATCCCCAATGGAAGGCTACTCAGGTCACAACAAAATAGATGAACTATATTTCTCACAGTGTTTGCATTGGCTTTCAGCTCGTTTAAAATTACATAAGATGTTTTCAATTCGTGTAAAAAAAATAGGAAAAATAACGTTTTTTTATTAACTTTGTTATAAAATAAAGGTTTTGTATTTATTTACACCGTGTCCAATATATTCTCATACGAAATAAAACTCTATTTATTTCAAATCGATAATCCAGATTTTATTGATAACATTACCCATTATATTGCAATAAAATACTGGTAAACTAAAGCATATGTTTTGGAATAACACCGCCTTTAACCTTCTTGACCAGCTCTAGACGTTTTTCGAAACCGTCACTGGCAGTGGCATTTCATCCCAAATTCGTTTCATTACGGTTTTGAATTGGTCCATATAAGACGCCCTGTGGTCATTTATCTTCGATACCATGTATGACCATGCGAAATAATCCAAGGGATTCAGATCTAGTGAACTGAGAGGCCATTCATTATTGTCCAAAAAGTCGGTCAAATTTTCTCGGCACCAGCCCTGAACGAGATTTGCAGTGTGCGATGGCGCTCCGTCCTGCTGAAACACATAGTGATCATCTTCAAACACGTCTTGTACATATGGCTTGACCATTTTCTCCAAAACTTTCGTTTTATAATATACGGAATTCACTTTAACGCCTTTTTCGATGAAAACCAGTAGTAATTTGCCTTGCTTGCAAATTCCTCCCCAAACCATCACCGACGCAGCACTTTGGAACCGTGGAATATTCCCATCACTCTCTGACACAGTTTTCGCAGAGAGAGACCACAATCTGTCATTCTGGACATTAAGGGATTGTTGCAAGACGAATAACTTTTCGTCGGAAAAGATAAATTCTTCCTCACCGTGCTGCGACAAAAGCAGACTTGCTCTTTCAAGTCGTTTCTGCTTGGAAAACTACACCAACACATACGTGAAGCATGTTGAGTAGTTGCACGACACCAATGCAAGGAAAAAGAGTATGAGAATATATTGGACAAGGTGTAGATATTTTAATTCACACCTCCTTTGTTACCAAGACTGTATGGATCTAACAGAAATAAATCATTCATTATGATACCCCGTTATCGCAATATCCGATACGGCAGGAAAGCTATTTCGATTCGTGGAGAAAAAAAAATCTTCCTATTATCTTATCACCTCTACAGTCTGCCGTTAGGATTGACAAAATAAACATTTTCAAAATACTACCTAATGGTACACTGACAATAAACGTTGCATTTCGTTTTGATTTTTACACCCTCCGTCACTAAATAACATCCGGTAGAACGAGCACTAACCGGAAATTAATTTTTTTGCTGGATCATCTAACCATGCATCGGTTATATAAATCGTGATGTGATCAAAACGAATACTTATATTCCCATCGCTTCATCGCTTGTTCAAGAACTCATACTCTTGAAAAACAATTCAGTGCGAAATTATCTAATATGAGTCGGCAGTATGAACGATGATAATATTACGGTCACACATTTTAAATCAAGCTAGATGAGCGTTCAAAGCAACTGGTTGATAATGGAAGTTGGCAATAACAATTTGGTCCGCGATAAGATAAATCATAGATTTAGCAACAACAGCAACGAAAACTTAAGACAGACACACCCCAAAACCACCATTCTACGTATGAGGCTTAAGTGTTCTTCTATGATAATCATTCAAGAGCTAGGGTAAATGCTCCTATAGTTGCGGTGCATTAGAAGCATTAGGTTGCGGTGATTATGTATATGGAGCATCTATACACCACCAATGCTTGATCCACTTGTCATTTGACTGCTTCTTTTTAATTACCTCTAGTCTCTAATGCAGTCTAGTAGCCATAACGAGAGGCCTATGACAGTGCAGTAATTTGAACGGGTTTGTTTCATCAGTAATGATACTCACGTTCAAAAGTTATCAAAGATGGAAAGCCAAAGACGGGAACAAATTTTGCACACTCACGTTGAAAATTCAATGTGGCCAGGAGGAATGATCGCAAAGTACCTTAAATTCTTAAAATCGATTTTTAATACCGTGCTGAATCGTTTCCGGAAAACACTATCACTGGATCGCACAACACAAAACAACCGTAGAAGTGGAACGTACGGCCAGAAGCTACGAGTGAATGTTCGTAGGGCAGTCCGGAATAGTCCTAGGATCTCCTTGCGTGATTTGACGAAAAGATTCTCTGTGCCGTACAGTACTGTTCAACAAATCTATCGACGTGAAAGTTTCCAATCGTACCATACCATCATACACCTTAATTGGACCCCGAAACAGAACTTGGTAGCCAAACGCCGCGTCAGAGTGCTGTTCGAGCAAGTTCTGACAAAATACAACGGATGCATTTGAATGAACGATGAAACATATGTCAAAATGGACTTTGAGCAACTCTCAGAACACAAAATTTACCTTGCCAACACAGCCATTACAGCCGGTTTGTCATGGTATGGTAGGAGCAGAATGATATTGGCGTTATTCAAAAAAAAACTCACAACCCACCAAATTGTCCAAATTATCATCCCATCGAAAAATATTGGGCAATTACCAACTATAAACTGGAGAAATGTGGAAAAATAATAATAAAAAAAACCGTCTGATGTGCAGAAGTTGTGGAAAAAGATGGCAGATCAAGTTGACAGCTCTACTTTTCATGTTTATTCCTTTGTAGTTCAAAATATTATTTTTTTGTACAGGGTGTCTCACAATAGGTACAAAATGGAATTAAATCAAAACAAATCAACCTAATCATGACATATATTTTTCCTTTGAAAAATACATGTTATAGAAATAACCCATATCAATTCAATTCGAATCTCTCGCTCTTTTCCTTGATAACTTTGCGCAAACGCTTTGTAAACCCATCGCAGTTGGCACGCACGATTACCTGAGGAATTTGGTCCCAAGTATCAACCAAATGTTTGTTGAACCGATCTAAAGTAAGCCCTTTCGTAGGGCCTATTTGTTGAAGCATATAACCTCAAACAAAGTAGTCAAGTGGGTTGAGATCCGGTGAAGATGCAGGCAATTCTTCGCTTGTGACGAAATCGGACAAATTTACAGCGTTGAAGCATGAGGAAGCAGATGGTTGTTCAAAACTTGCTCGATGTAATATTCAGTGTTAATTTTTACGTTAGGTTCTATGAAAAGAAGAGGAACGGCGCCCCATACCATGATTTTCGATACATTCTGATAGCTCTACAGCTAGTTTATCTCTGCAAATATTGGCAAGACTTTTGCCATACACATGATCATTTCGTTGAATACGACTGTCCTGAAGGAGGAAGAGCTTTTCATCCGCAAATAAAATATCACTGTCACCGTGCCGAACACGTGGGACAGTTGAAATTGTTTTCTCAATTTACGGCCAGATACGGCCAGATTACGTCTTATTCGCTCCCTTACACATTTCATCTTTTTCTTCGTTCTAACAGGTGGAGGTGTCAGACGAACTTCCTATGTGTTTAATATGGACATTTCCAGTTTCCTTGAACCGTTTCAAGGTCCGAACTGCTTAAGGCTATTGAATATCTGACACGGTCTAACCTTTCAAATGTAATTTTAAAACTTGCTCCCGTATGGCTTCCATGGTTCCATAAACAAACGGAATCGGTTATATATCTTCAGCGGTAAGCTGTCAAAAGAACACACTCAAAACGAGTATAATCAACTCCGCTGTTAAAATTGCCCAGCTGAAATAAACCAAAACTGAAAAAAGGTGACACCTATTGTGAAACACACTGTTTATATTCGGCGAAAAAATGTCTTAAAATGTTCTTTAAGTCGGAATGTCTTCATACTTTCAAGAAATCAAGATAACTGGTAATGCTTTAACATTATTACTTTCAAGAACGTTTACTCTATACCCATATGCCCCAAGTCTTGCCTAGACATTGCTCATAAGAGTTTGGGCAATGATGGAGACAAGTTATTTCGAGTGTTTCAATCACTTTTCCTTCAAACTTTGTTAATTTTTAAACACTAAGTTTGTGTCATAAGGGCCCAGTATTTCTGGATTGGCTGAAGTTCCGGCGTGTATAGAGGGTTGATCTCTTGGGCTTCAACACAAAATGGTTGTTTTGTACCAGTCTAAGAGTGTATGGCCTCCAAAGGACTTCAAGAAGGCCAGAAGGCACTTCTGGAGGCATTCATCGTTGCAAGTTTGCCCGTTAATAGTGCCAGATGTGATGAAAGACTGACTCATGCTGCCACAACTACAGATCACTTACCAAACAAGTAACAAGTTCGTTGCATTTCACATGATGGATTTTGAACCAAATCTAAATCTGTCCACTTTCCCGGGAGTAGCCGGAACATCAATCCCGGATGAGGCCAATGTAGTTTTGGACATTTGATATCATGACCGTAGGTTTTATTTTTCAATTCTAATGTAATTTGAGGTGCCGCATGATGAGTTTTGATCTTAGGCCGAATTAGAATTGCTGTTTCTCCGGGGGACTTTCCGGAACCAGCGAACCAACCCGAAATTAAAATACAACATATTGGGCTACTGTATCTTTCATTTGGTGGTTGTTTCATTCAAATCGGTTCAGTAGTTGCTTGGGAAACTGCATTAGATGTTTCGTAACACACATCCCAACAAACATTGCTGGTTTTATCAAGGTTTTATAGCATTCTTTAAGTCCAATTCATGCTCTTTAGAACCCCTATAAAACCAAAATTGTTACTTGGGATACAATACCTACACACATACACACACACATACATTCAGTTCATTGAACTGAGTTCGTTGTATATAACACTTGGTCCTCCAGGCTTTGGATAAAAAGTCGGATTTCCAAGATTTAACTTTCTTGTAAGAAAGGGTAAGACCGTGGTAATATAGTATGAGATGCATGTATTTACCAATTTCAAGGGTTTGATAGACATTCCAGAACTCTTGCCTCTCAGAACTGTCTTTGCGCAAGTTTGCGCAAGATAAAGCCCACATTTTTGGAAAGCTGGTGAAAAAATCTTTAAAATAAGCCTATTGTGGTGTATGTGCGCATGTGTGCTCACATTTGAAAACTTAGTTGAAGTTTTTTTTCCGATTCTCCATACTTATTATTCGAGAGTAGAAAACCATGACCATGTAGGACCCATACTTAAAAAAACTTGTAGGGAGCACAATGTTTGTCCAATCTTCATCAAAATTTTGGAATATGAAATTTCAAATAGTGTACAAAATTAGAAAAATATTTTCTTTGTAAAATGAGGAAGTTCATTTTCCGACTTTTTTCCGCCTTGGAATCACTGTGCGGCGTTTTTGGGCTAACTGGTTGGTTTCAGATATTTATTTTGTAAAAAGAAATGAATTTGCCTGTATTACGATGCATTTGATCGAATCTAAAAAAAGTTTCATTGTATTTAGCTCAGAACAAATTGACACATTCGCCTCCAGCTTTGTCGCATCCTGAACCGAAAGGTTGGGTCGACACTTGAAGCGGCTTAATATTTATTTTCCTGTTCTTTCACGAATATGCTGTCTTGTGTCTCTTAAAGCTATCATCCTGACTACACTTGATTACACTCTATTCACATTTCCGGCTAAGTAATACTGTGAATTTCCTAACAATCCTTTGAGCCCCCTTACCATAGACAGAGTCTGAGTCAACTTAAGAAATTGTCAGGCTTAACACGCTCCGTTAGTCATGGATCATGTATGCGTCGTCCATAATGTCTCGAAGCATGATTCATTTTCTAACTTTTAAGCGATCACATTGTTTGAACTGACCTATCCTTACGTTCCCACAGTGCGACTATTAAGCACTTTGTAGTAAAGCCCTTGCCAAAGCCCGCTTGAATAACAGTGCAATTATGGAATCGCTGCGGTTGCGTTGTTATCAGTTAAGGTTACCAGATTATCTTTCGTCGCCGCAGGTGGGTCGGTAGATTGAATATTGCGTTGACAGCGTTATGGTGAAGATTCAATTACGGACTCCATTTCGCTTGGTATTTATGTGCATACGTATATATGTACAATATATAAATTTATATCTTGAAAGTAACGTCTTTTTTGTGGCCGGAGTAGCACTTGGAGGTGAAATTTTTAATATTTTATTGACTTGGATTCGTGTTAATCCAAGCAGCAATTTTTTTTTAAAAAAAGGCATGATCACACTGAAAAAATATTTCACTTAGCTACTACACGGAAAAAAATCCGTGAACTCATGAATTCGAGAACAAGCAAAAATACGCCGTGAATCACGTAATCATGAACTAAATAACGTTGAAAGGACAAATCCTGAAAACGTGAACTTCTTCACTGTCCGTTTTCTTTTTGGGAACGCTTTTTTTCCTCTGAACTGGAAACCCAATACTAAAATAATTTATTTTTACATAAACTTTACATAGAAGAGTAGATTCGACTTGACTTATCATTTACATTTACACTAGACACATACGATTCATTTGACTTAGCGAAACATTTTCCAAATCCTGATTCCCATGGCAGTTAAGTGAACTTCTGGTGGACGTTTTCCACTGATTTTGTGATTCAACATGGCCTACTGATTTTTTTGGATATTGAGACAGGACATAGGACAGGTGCAGTCACATTTGCCAATCAAAGTTAGAAAAAAACTGGATTTTGAGGGAGCGCACTATGTTTTTTCAAAACATTTTGAGCATGAGCATGATTGACCGCCCGAGGTTGCTACTCCGTTATTGCCAGATCAGCTGTTATTACACAGAGAATCAAAAGATGATGCATGGGACTAGCATACATCCTCAATGTGTAAAAAATGGTGATCGCAAACAATGTCAAGTATCACTCCCTACTTGACTTGGAATGTGTTGATGTGATACTCGCTTTGAGGGAAGCTGAGAAATCATCTGCGCTTCCTCGAGACGCACCGTAGAAGGCACGATGGAAGTCCCCTATCTCTCCAACCCAGTCCCGCCTTTTGCAGCTAGCGCTCTTTATAGTCGTCTCAGCCCTGTTATTGCTCTCACCAAGACTTGGTTTGACTTCCGCATACTTCCCAATCAAGTGTTCGGATCCGACCTCTGTTAACAGCCAAAAATCGGCGGAAGGTGGTGTCCTCTTGGCAGTCGATTCCGGGTTGCAAGCCAGAGCAATTGAGAATGATTTGTGGAGCAGCGTTCAACAGGTCTGGGTAGCTGTTGAATTGGCCGACCGTACATGGTTCATATGTGTGGTATATATACTTCCAAACCATGTACGTGACATTGGTTATATTAACACTCATTATCGCTGCATCCAAGCTATCTTGGAAAGTGCTGCTACAATCGAAGAGGTCATAATTTTTGGCGCCTATAATCTACCATGTATTTCGTGGCAACCGTCTCATAGTCGTGTCCTTTTCCCGGATCCTGGATGTTACGCGTTTCATTCAGTAGCTACCACCCTTCTTGACAGCTACAGTACTAGTACGTTATCGAAAATCAATCACGTGAGAAACGAGAACAGCCATAGCTTGGACCTTTGCTTCGTTAACGCTCTGGAAGTTGCTCCATCAATCTTTTGTGCACCTGCTCCGCTAGTGAAGCAGACTCCTCATCACTTTCCTTTGGCTATCGAGAGCAAGTTGCTTCATGACTTTGGCATTCCACCAGATGTAATTTCCTACGATTTTCGGAAAGCAGATTACCGCACCAATGCTGACCTGCTTTCCAGTATGTCGAAGTAATGTCAAAGTTACGGCAGGTACTTTATCACATGTTTTGGCGTACACCGTCGCAGACATGTACCAAAAATTATCCACCAGAAAGAAACGCATCATCCATGGCAGACTAAGGAACTCCGTAGATTGAAGTCTACAAAAAGGGCCGCACTGAGAAAACTCATGAAATTCCGAATGGTTCAGCTAAAATGCCATTACGTTCGACCTAACCACTAATACAAGCGGATCTGTTAGCAAAGTGATTCGCGATATCAACATGGGATTCATTGCCTCAAATCAAACCCTAAATCGTTTTGGAACTACGTGAACGAGCAGCGAAAGGAGTCCGGCCTTCCATCGGCCATGGTGTTTGATGGTTAAATTGCTTCCAGGACCCGATGGAATCCCGTCCATCTTTCCCAAGAAGAACATTTGACACCGCTCGGCCATGTGTTCAAATTGTCAGTTCGTAGTAGTACTTTTCCGTCATGCTGGAAATCTGCTCACATGTTTCCTGTTCATAAGAAAGGTATCAGGCGAAACGTTAATAACATCACTGACCGCGTTATCGAAGCTATTTGAAGTTGTCATGATAGATCACTGCAAGTATTTCTTGAGCGATCATCAGCATGCCTTCGTGACAGGTCGTTCCACTACCATCAATTTGCTCTGTCTCACGTCGTATGTAGCTGATAGCATGAATGGCTGAGCTCAAACAGATGCCATTTATACTGATTTGTCAGCTTCCTTCGACAAACAGACCCATGCTATTGCTATTTCTATTCCAATGGCATCCTATTCCAATGGTTTCAATCATATCTTACTGGTCGCCAACTCATGGTTGCTTTAGCTGCCCAGCAAACACAAAATCGTATATGATAGCGGATATATGTACAAAGTGGAGGCCATATACGTACATGCGTCCATTTGACTTAATGTAAAATGTACGTATATCGCCTCCACTTTTCACTCTTATCCGCTATCATATTCTTATGTGGTCGATAAAGCATCTAGGACGTTAGGTTTGATTTTTAGAATCATCAAACATTTTACCGATGTTTATTGCCAGAAGTGATTATACTCTTCGTTGGTCCGATCAGTCCTTGAATATTGCTGTGCGGTTTGAAATCCAAGCTACAACAATGGGGTTGAAGGAGTTGAATCCGTCCAACGCAGATTTTTGCGTTTTTCGCTTCGGTTATTACCTTGGAGAGATTCTTTCTGTTTGCTTAGCTACGAAGATCGATGCAAACTGATTGATCTGGATCCTCTATCGACCAGAAGAGACACTGCCAGATCTTTATTTATCGCCGAAACCATGCAAGGAAGAGTGTATTGACCAACCATACTCGAGCAAATCAACCTGAATGTACGACCGCGTGCATTAAGTAACAACTCGATGCTGAGTCTACCTTTTCGTCGCACAAATCACGGAATGAATGGATCAATCAACGGACTTCAAAGAGTCTTCAACAGGGTTGCCTCAATGTTCCACGTCAGACAGTTCGGCGCAGTTTTAGTTAGATTTACTCCGGCACAGTTAATCGTGGATAACCGTATTATGTTTTAAGTTTTAAGAAATGACCAGTATTTAAGATTTATATTAACATAACATCATTGGGGCTTATTGAAGCCCGTTGGTTGGTTCAATTAAATAAATAAAAACGCAAAAATACGAGAAATCACATGGATGGTGGATAAAATGGTTGGGGTTTCAGCAGGATCTGGTTTGGTAAACGGTGTGCTGTATTCAACTGACGTCGGCAGCGAAAAAATATTTAACTTTGCTCCCGGTTTATTCTCTGTACAGAATGTAGGGGCAAGAGGGCAAAAAATTTATTCATTCCACGAAAAGTAGTGCAATTATTTATGTAAAGTGTTGGAAAAATCTTGTTTTGCAATCAATTGCATACAAAAAAATTGCAAATGAGCTGTATAATGAATATAAAAAGTAAATTCCGAAACCCAAAAGCATTGCATTATGTAGCACATTATGCATCTAATGCATGCATAAAGTGGAAAAACTATCCGATTATTCAACACTATAGGGTGCGGCAGAAAGCAATGCGAAAATGTTCAAACTTGAGAATTGGGTAAATTCGTGTAGCTAGTGACTAATGTCTGTCATAAGTGTATTTGTTTATGTTTACATTCAAGTGCTGCATCCAAAAATTCTATTTGTTTTATTGCAAATTCGTCAAACTGTTCGCGAAAGAAGTGATCACCAGTTTGTTGCTCGCCCAGAAGAAGCCGAAAGAGATTGCCAAGGTAGTAGGGTGCTATTTGGCAACAGTTTACCGCATAAAAAAACCCTGCAGGATGTTCCTAAGCAGTGGAAGCCGGGAAGCGGACGTCCGCGCTTTTCACGCGCGCCGAACGTGATCAAATCGGTCCATAAGAAAACTTGCAAAGGAAGCCAATATTTCGGAAAAATCCATGCGGAGAATCATCAAAGAAGACCTGCATGCATCTTCCAGAGCCAGAGTGAAACGTCACTTGATTACGGACCGGATCAAGGAACTACGAGTGACTCGTACAAAGAGATTGCTTTCCTTGTTGAAGAAGGAAAACATGATAATCCTGTTCTCCAATGAAAAGCTTTTCAGCATGGATGCTGTGGCCAACAGCGGCACGGACCGGTTCATTTCACCGCAGAAAATGGAGAACGTTCCGGAAAGGTGAAATTCAAATTTCAAACCAAAAATCCGGCTGGTGTCATGATGTTTGGCTTGGTGGCGTCCAACGGTTTGAAAATGCCACCTGTTGTCATTGATGCTGGAGTTAAAATCAATACCGAAGTGTATATCGCTATTTTAAAGAACCGAGTACTTCCCTGGATGAAGGTCAACTTCTCAGAGGACCAAAACGTTGTCCTACAGCAGGATGGAGCGCCGTGTCACACGTCTAATCGAACCCAACAATGGTTGAACGATAACATGAAGTTTTGGCCGAAGGATTTGTGGCCCCCTAGCAGTCCAGATCTTAATCCGTTGGATTATTCGGTTTGGGCATATGTTGAAGCACGAGCCTGCAAAACATCACACCCTAGCGTGAAAACCCTGAAGTCAACCACAGTCAATGTCGGAGGACTACGTCCGAAAGGCATGCTCTGGCTTCCGGCGTCGGCCCGAGGATGTTATTAATAAAAATGGAGGACACATTGAATAAATTTGTTTAAAAGGACTTTATAAAGATAACTACACTCGAAAATGTTGATATTATTGCTTGAATTAGTTGAAAATGGGATTTGAAATAAATAGAACAAATTTTCGCATTATTTTCTGCCACACTCTGTACTGCATGATTCAAAACAGTTCGCTACGATCCCTCAATTAACAGCAGAGCGCCATTCTGGTTACCCTAGCCATCCGTATCTCCGACCCAACCTAATCACTATCGCATTCTTATCAATTTGCACCTGCCACCAAATCCTAAAACTCAGCTAAATAAACAAACAACCAAACACTTACCGAGCATTTTGCTGAGATCGGCATTGTGTAGATCTGGATTTTCATCGGCGAGCTTTTTCCGTTCCACCTTGGCCCACACCATGAATGCGTTCATGGGCCGCCGGATGCGTGCCTCCTTGGCACTCTTCAACGTTCCGTGTGGTCCCATTTTCCCGGGCGCTCCGTACTGCTGCCGCTGGTGCAACACGCCATAGTTGGAGGCACAGAACTCACTCTGGTAGGGCCCTGGAGCAAGGGCATATCCACCCCATCCTCCGGGGTCGTCCTGCGGCAGGATGGTTGGAATCACATCCTGATAGGGCGAGTACTGACTCATCAGCGGAGAGTTCGAGAGCAGCGGGGATTGGGAGTTTAGCAGGGAGGGGTTCGACGAGAGCAGCGGCGAATGGGATTGCAAGAGCGGCGAGGACATCATGCCGTTACTGCTGGAGCTAAGCATGCTGGGACTTTGCGGTGCAAGCATTCCTCCGCCTGTGGGATGGCCAGGCAGCGGCGAACTGGCCGCAGTGTTTTGCGACTGGTTCTGTTGACTGGATTGATTTTGCTGTTGTTGTTGTTGCTGTTGTTGCTGTTGGTGCTGCTGCTGTTGTTGTTGGTGCTGGTGCATGTATTCTTCATAGGATCGGTGATAGCTCTGCTGGGCGGCGGATTGCTGGTGCTGTGGTGAACTGGGGAGGGAAAAGAGAGAAGAATGCGTGTTTTAATCCACGTTCAATCAGACTAAGCTTAGGCAAAGACTTTAAATGGTATTCGGAGTGCTTCCTTTGCTCAGTTGGTAGACGCAAGCAAGTCAATTTTTGAGGTGGTTGGGTTCGATTATCGAAAAACTTTACTGAAAGCCAGAAATTAACTAATATATAAAAAGAAAATTTGTTGAAATAAAAAAAAAAAACACGATGGTCGATAGGTTAAGTGGATTTTTTTGAAATTATCGGTCGTCGTAAAGTAACGATTTCCTCCGTTCGGATTTTGTGAAAATGTGATTAGTGACGATAAGCGCGCTTGAGGTTTATTTGTTAACGGTGTGACCGTCTGCTGGTGATGATGACTGATAACGAACCTTGGGGTAGCGAAGTGACAAGAAGTCCGTACATATATACAGGTGACGATAGATAAGCAAGTGTTACCAAATTTAAATATTTATGAGAAGACGCACGACGATTGCCAGCCTGTGAGAGGCTTAGATAAGATAATGCATGAAGGCACTAGTTGAGCCGTTTTAAAGCTGGAAGACTTGGATGAAAATCTACGAGTAGATTCAATATAAGCTACTTGAGCCAACAGGTCAATAGTTTGAGCAATATTGATGAGGCACGTTGAAATTGTTCCATCATTGCTCAACCCGGTGTGTTTTGTTTATATTGACATTTTCGTATTCTGTACTGCCTTTTTCAATCTTAAGGTCTCTCAGAAATAGAGTGTTAAATAAGCAAATAGTTTCTTTTTTATAGCTGGTCCCTTATTTATTCTAAAGTTGTTTATTTATATATAATAAAATATAAAAACAGCCAAATCATTGCAACTAAATTGATTCCAAGTACTAGTTCTTGGAACCAAAACAACGATTCGCAATAGCCAGTCGGATTGACGCAAGCTCGGACGCACAAATATTTGCGGATACTAGATTTTACCACAGCGATAAATAAAAAGCTTGTAAACATAATAAACGTAAAATTTTATTCCACCTTAAACTATAGTCTCGTTTCGCAGTGTTGGTGGCGGTGATAAGAAACGACTACCAGGTGTCCGCCGTGGCTGAAGCAAGTATGTTTTCCTCCACGGCTAATGATTCCCCTTGCGAAGTCTATTCTTTTATCGCGCCACATGTTGAGAGATACCCGTTCACATGTTTTCGCTTGCAGTGACTGTGCCCGTGATGACAATTTTTGCCACTGGCTAATGAGCGGCGGGCTGGACAGCGTGTGGCCAACGGCAGCAAATCTTAACCGGCTGAGATTGGAGCCGTAGAATTTATTTTTATTACCTTTATTGATGTCAAATACCATCCGGTGAACCGGGCGAGTTTTATCGCCAGTGAACCGCGACGACGCAAGGTGATGGAATCGTTTGATGTTTCTGCGACCAGACCTCGTGATACCGGGAGAAAATATAGACCTCAGCTTACGTCTTTTCCTAAGTAGATGTAAATAATTAACAAAATGACAAACAACTACTTGCCGTCCCCTAAGATTATCGTTGAAAGCCGCAATTGTACCGAATCTGCGTACGTTCGTACACACATTGCAATGCATGAGAATTTTCCGTCAATTTCCGATAGACTCTACAATGGGAACAGTTCTGCGGGAGGTCCTTTTGCTTGGCTCAGCATTGACACACCGAAAATAAAAAAAAACACAACCTAACTCAATAATACAACAGCAGGCGGTCCGTTGTACCAATAATAGACTGGAACCTCCCGTCAACAGCCGTCCCGATAGCAAAACTGCTGCTAGTACCCTTCTAATTAGAACTACATTTACCGATTGCTGCGTTAGCGCGGGAAAAATTCGATACGATTTGACGTTCCAAAATGGCGACAAGTCAATCCGAACCGCGCGTCAAACAATGGCAAGGAAGCACGTCAAGAAGAGGTCAGAAGGTTATTTCAAGATTTCCCATCCGAAGAACAATGCGTTCGCCATATGTTTGCATTTGCCGATCTCGAGAGGGGGATCGAATGTCGTCGGGATTGATGGAAATGCGATTTGATTGCGATTTTCAACCACCAAGAGCCTAACATAACGGTCATTGGCGGTTGGTGCTCCAGGAGAGGCACGTGATGCTTGAAAATACACACCACTCGAGGGCACAATCTCGATGGGTTTCGCGCTCGCTTTGACTACTTGCTGTCAAGAGCACGGCGAACTGTATCTATGAGTATGGGCCAAGATTTGAGCAGAGACTCGCTTCATCGATTTGGCATACGTACGTGATTTGAAGAAGAGGGGATTAGTTTTCCCTTATCAATGCGGAAGACAGTAGAGTGTTGTGATTTGACGGTTGAATCGTAGCCGATAAGTGCCACAGTGAAAAAAATTAAAGTTAACGTTGATCTATTTGTAGGTCAATTTGAAAAATAAATATATTCACTTTATAAATTGGTTGAATTTGAAATTGAAAATCATGCACATTAACCGGGCTGGTAAATACTCTCCTTTTTTAATAAAAAAAAGTTTAGTTCACATGAACTTTTAAACATCTAGTATTGGAACAATTTTGATTCTTACAGCGACCCTAGTGGTCGGATTTGTAAACTATGACATCTTATGTGTTCCCTATAACAATAACAACATCAGAAGATTTTTTTTCGCGGTGCAGTTAAAACGTGTTTTAGAAAAATATAAAACGGAAGAAGAAAAAAGAAAAATAATTGTTCGCAATCATTTGGAAAACCCCTTCGTAGTCTGGGCCAAAACTTGCTAAAATGTTGTGGTTCCCCGGAATACCGTGTGGCGTGTTTTGAAAAAGGAAAGAGAAACTTTGTCGACTGATTGCAAGCATCAAAGCAAGCGTCGGGCGGGTACTGTCAAACGTTAACTGCGGAACAAAGTCATCAAGAACATTAAGGCAAACCCCAACATCTCAGACCGCGATTTGGCCAAAAAGTTTCGCGCCGCACGCAGTACTGTGCAACGGATTCGTCTCCGGGAAGGCTTCAAGTCATACCGTGCCTGTAGACAACCAAATAGGGATCAGAAGCAGAACAATGTGGCCAGAATCCGTGTTGACAAAATTCAATGGCTGTCTCCTCATGGATGATGAAACCTATGTAAAGGTTGATTTCAAACAGCTACCGGGACAACAATTTTATTTAGCTACGACTCGGGGAGATGTTCCTGCAAAATTCAAGTTTGTGTTTGCAGATAAATTTGCACGTAAATACAAGATTTGGCAAGGCATCTGTAGCTGCGGTAGGAAGACCAAGGTTTTCATCACTGATAAGGTAATTAATTCAGAGCTGTACAGAACGGAATATCTCCAAAAGCGATTGCCATTCATCAGATTCCACAATGAACCTGTCATGTTTTGGCCAGGTCTTGCAAGCTGTCATTACAGTGAAACAGTGGTACAGTGGTATGAAACCAACGGGATTCAGTTTAGAACGACCAAACTGTCCCTAGCTCAGACCGATAGAGAAATTTTGGGCTATTATGAAGAGGGAGCTGAAGGTGAATAACAGTGTCGTTAAAAGCATGAATGAATTGAGAACCATGTGGAATAAGATTGCCAAAACGATGGGTGAGAATAATGTGCGTCGGTTGATGAAACGTATCCCGGGAAAGGTCCGCAAATTTCTTTGATATCGTGATGATAAATTTTTTGTTGTATTTTCCCTCTAAAGTTTACATAAAGTCGAACATTTTCGTTAAAACTGAATACTATTTTGGTAATGTATATCCGAAATATGCGCAAAACTCTTTGTTCCAATTCTAACTGGGCCATACCTTATAACTTCGTGCAGGGTCTTGGCCATTTGGATAAAATTAATCCACTTAGCTCCAACTCCTTGCCACTACCATTTTGCTCTCGTGTTACTTGGTAGAGCCATTAAGCTCCTACCCCTTACGTCATCGAATTGAGTATTCCCCGACATCAGATCTACCCTTCTCGACGGTGAACCATTTAGCTTCCACATACTGACACAATCGACTCGAGTAATCCCGACTGCAAAACTACCATACAACATCACCCGAGATAGACAACCCGTTACTCCACTCAACCACTCACTTCTTGATTCGCATTGATCGCATTCCAAACACTTTCGTCACGACATATTCTGTACACGTTGTTAACTGGGCTGGTATCTGCCCCACTGATGGCAAGCATCTCGCTCCGCAGTGCTCTAAATCGTGGGCAATCAAAGACCACGTGCTCCGGTGTCCCTTGGACATCTGTGCACTCCGGACAAAAGGGTGACAAAAGGGTGAAACTGCGTACGGTAGAAGTTTACCTCTCCGTGCTTTGTCTTCATCCAGATCGACAAATCCGGTATGAGCAGGTGCGGCCATCGACCGTTTTCCCCGTGTCCTAATCTCGTTGCCATTTGGCCATCGACTTCGCTCTCACCAGCTTTCGAACTGCTCTGATATTTCTCCGCTGATAACATTCACTGTCCTCCGCGAGAGTGATGCCTATAGGAACTATAAACTGCCTCCGATGAAATAGTTCTGTACGCACTCACGACTCGCACGGCCATGAGCCTGAACGTTCTGTTCAATTTCACCCGGTTTCGCTTGGTTTCCAGAGCTGCGACCCAGGCTTGGCCGCTGTATCTCAGTATTCTGGCTACCGCATTGATGGCCTTCGCCGCCTTCCCACAGGCATAATCGACGTGACTGTTGAAACTTAGCTGGTCGTCGATTATCACACCCAAATTCTTCAGCACGCGCTTCGAGGCTATGGCAAGCCTTGCGATGACGATTTCTGCTCGCTGTATCGCTTTGCAGTTGCTGATCATTAGCACCACCGTTTATGCCCGCAATTATGCCGATCGCTTCGGTCGCCAGCATTTCCACTTCTTCCCGTGTTTCGTCTTTCACTGATAACACGATGTCATCCGCAAAGCCAACGATCACAACGTCTTTGGGAAGCTTCAGCGTCAGCACACCGTTGTACATCCCATTCCAAAGTGTTGCCAAATATGGAACCTTGTGGAGCATCCACAGTGATGTTCACCGATTTCCGCCCATGGAAGTCTCGTAGATCAGCACCCGGTTCTGAAAGTAACTCTTCAGAATTCTACACAGGTAATCAGGGACCCTCAATCTGTGCAGCGACTCGACAATAGCTGGCACTATTGAAGGCGTTCGACCACTATCCTATAGCATCCACCGTAGACTTCCCTTTCCGAACCAAATTGCATCCTTGATAACCCGAGCTCGCTCTCAGTAAATTTCGTCAGCCTGTTCAGGATGAACCTTTCCAGGAGTTTTCCGAGCGTATCCAACAAGCATATTTGCCAATAGTATGCTGGATCCTCCGGATGCTTTCCCGGCTTTGGCAACAAAGTTTCTGTATTTTCCACCTGTCCTAGAAATAGCCTTCCACTTGACATTTCTGTAGGACATTTCTGAACATATCTGGAAATGCCTCAATGACCACTTTCAGGGCCATGTTAGGGATTCCATCAGGTTCAGGTGCCTTGTTCGCCTTAAGCCCTTTTGCCACTGCCACTATCTGCCACGAAAAGTCCATCTACGATAACCTTCACTTTTGCTGTACATAGCTCTGCAGCTATTGATGGACCTTTGATCCTCGCCATGACCATACGGTACGCGTCGCCTCAGAAGTTAACATCAGCGGCTCGGCACAGCTCCTTATTGCAGTTCCTCTTGCTCAATTTTAATTCGGTCGTGACCGCTCGGACCTCTCTGTCTGCGTCTTCTGGCTCTGAGACAACTAGCGTGAAGGAGTTGCTAGTTGCTAATTGCTCATTCTTGGTGCCGCTTGTTCCTCGATTCCAGTTTCCTCGGCATGGTTGCGTCACATGCCCTTACTAACTTATTCGTCAGCTCGTCCGTGTTTTGGTTCGAGAGTTCGTTGTCGAACCGAAGTGCCTCAACAAAGAGTTCCTTGTCGAAGACCTTCGTCTTCCACTTCCACTCGCAAATTTTTGTCCATCGTATTGCGACAGGATTTCGCTGGCCAATACTATACCGGATCGCCAGATGGTCGCTATGGGTATACTCATATTTGTCATCAGTGACGGACTACAGAAGGTAACATTGATGATGGATTCATGACCATCCTTGCGAAAAGCACTGACGGAACCTACGTACGATAGTGTAACTTCCAGCTTTGCCAGAGCTAGCAGTCTGCATCTTCTAGCGTTGGTACATCAGCTGCCCCACTCCACAGGCCAAGCATTGAAGTCTCCTCCGATGACGACCGGTATTATTCCGATGAGCTTTTTGATGAGTGCATCCAGCATCTGGTGAAACTGCTCCATGGTCCACCTTGGAGGGGCATAGCAGCAGCATACAAAAATCCCGTTGATTTTGACGATCACCAACCCTTCGTATGAACTGGACACTAATTCCTGGAAAAGGAATCTGCCCATCACCTGCACCGCAGCCATCGCCGCTCTATCTGCAACACAGTTTTCGTTATAGAAAGGAACACGATACGGTCTCGCAATTACGACGTCACATTTTGTTTCCGTTGTTGACTGCCACAACAGTTGCTGTGCAGTGTACTATGTCGCAATGAATGAGGTTTATTTGGGTTACCTCCATTACTGTCGACCTGCTGTCACCTTTTTATATACTAGGGATCTGCAGTCCCCCGTCATTTGGTCGTTTCCGTCCTCTTTTCTGCAAAGCATGCATTTTGGTTGCTTTATATGACCCTTCTCCCCGCATTTCCGGCATAGATCAGATCTGTCAGGACCTTTGCAGTTCCTCGCCTAGTGGCCAAGACCCATGCACTTAAATCAACTCTTTAGTTCTTTTGGAACTCGAAGGACGACTCTCAGAGTACACCGACCAATCAAGTTTTACTGGACCCGACTCCAACAGCTTGTTGGTTGTTGGTGTCGGCAGACGGTTCATCATTGGTGCTTCTCCAAGATTGCAGTGTCCCTTCAGCGCCCTCATCAGCTCGTCCTCTGTTGTGATCTCGTCAAGACCCTTGCACTCGATCACCTCGTATCCTGTGAGAGAGCTCTAACTATCGCCTTCTTACCAAGAAACTTTTCAAGGAGCGTCTTGAAGGCTGTGCTCTTAATGGCAGGATCCTTCTTCAGCTCGAAGAGCATCTAACTTTTCTGAGAGCGCTTGGTTTTCTCCACCTTCTCCCCTAGGTCCTTCAACTCCGGATCTGCTCTCGCGGAATTCAGCGTTCGTCGTTCCACTATTTACCTCCACAATTAGAGCGTCGCGTTAAATTCGCTCCCGGCGAGGCCTAGGCATCTCCTTCGTCTTCTCTCCAGACGTTTTCACTTGCTGCTGATTTTTCATCCTTTTATCTTTCTGGTTGCCAGTGCGCCATTCACTGCCTTTATCTTCGCCTCATCGTTTTTGAGCTTTTTCAGATCCTTTCCTCCGAGCGTGGATTCTGGGGTTTCTTCGGCGTCTCAAGTGCTTCGGTCATTATCTTCTCCGTTGGCTTTTGACTGTTCTCAAGATCCTTTTCGACAGTCTCTGCTCAGTGCGTCCTGTTCGCGTTCGGCTGCAATCACGGCTGATTTGATACGCGACACCATCTCCTTGATTTCTTTGTGGAATTTTTACATAGCCATAGAGTTCGTAAATCCGGTTTCTGACTACCTCCATCGCGTTTTTCTTCCCAACACTATCGAGTTTGTCGAGTTGTGCTACTGCTGCGTTCCGGGGTAAACAGCCGTCTCCATAGTCTGGCGTTTTGCCATCGTCGTTTAATATTTTTTTCTTTTGCATCTTTTTTGTTTTTTCCTCCGTTGTCCTCCATTTTGTTCGATCAGAACTGCTATCTCCATACGGTGTAGATAGTCGCCTGTCGTGATCTCATGGTTATCATTGAATCAGGGGGGCCATACTAGGGTTGACACGGTCCCTCGTGGAGAGCCGGCTCGGCGTAAGTCAGGAATGTAACAAGAGAGATGACAAGCTTCAAACGTATCCGGAGGCCTGTCAAGGTTTAACCGGGACGAGGGCAGCCCCTTGCCATTTTTGGAAGGTGTCACTTTTCCATACTAAGGAAGCACAATAGCCCGACTACCAGCCTTGCGCGTCAAGTCCAATCCTGGATCCATGTCTTAATAAGCATAAGCATCCTAATAAGAATTTGATTATTTGATTTGTTGGATCGTATCGTTTTAAGGAGATTCTTAATTTCCCGGGGGTTTTACGTGAGTGTCTCTGATTACATGTCCAACCCTCCGTTTTTGTGCATCCAAGCCAATGGAATGGAGAGGTGGTGGCTACCATACATACATACATTACAAACAGCTTCATCAAATAACTCAGCTGGTGCATGAACTGTTTCAAACATATTCCGTACCCTAGAACATCCCGAGCAAAGAATAATGCCAAATTGTTTACAAATTTCAATACCAAGTTATTATTGTTTGATCATTGAATAAAGCCCGATTCAAAGTAAATTTGGACGCATTCAAATGATCATAACTCAAGAATTAAACAACAACCACGGTTGATCAAAACAACGAACAAAAGGGTATTTGTTCAGCTTTTAAACAATATACAACAAGTTATTACATATCACCGTTTCAAACCAACTGTCGCACTTTACTTGTGATCGATGCCATCATGGTCTGCACAGTCGCTGGTGACACTGTACCGGTGAACGTATTCCACTTTAAAGGCATTTGTTGTGCATTTGTCACATTGCTTGCAGCATACCATTCTAGTACCTCCTTAGAGTAGTGGCAGCTGGCTATATCCGGCCAAAACATAATGTTGGTCTTGTGTTGCCAAATGAAGGGTAAAATCCGCTCTTTTAGACACTCTTTAATACAAACCCTCGACGTGATTGAGTAAGATGTGATGAAAATCTTGGTTTTAAGGCCACAACTGCAGATTCCTTGCCAAATCATTAGTTTCCGAGCAAACTTATCAGCATAAACAAATTTATACCTGGAAGGGACATCCCCACGACCAGTTGCCAGGTAAATTTTTCGTCTGGGGATTTGTTTATAATCCGTTTTGACATATGTTTCGTCATCCATTCAAATACACCCATCAAATTTCGTCAAAACTCGCTCGCTTTTTGGCCACTAGATTTTGTTTCAAGGAGCGATTCGGATGTTTACTGGCACAACAAGACTTATATCCTTCTTTTGAAAAGATGTTATGCACGGTGGGAAAGTTGGAATTATTTTGTTTTGCCAAATAACGTATGGAGACAGCTGGGTTGCCTTTCACGTACCTCAACACCTTTCTTCTCAGCTCTTTGTCCCTTGTTCCACTTTTGTGATTTATCCACACTCAGAGTATCCACACTCAGAGTATCGTTGTAACGTTTGATTACAAGACACACCGTTGATTTTGAGAATTTTAACACTTTTGCTGTTTTTTCAGGCAGACCACGAGGGATTCTCTAGATGTATGTACACAATAATTTTTTTTTTTCAAGCTCCATTATCCGTTATTTCGAGATGTGTCGATCCATCGAGAAAAACTTTTCACCAATTTCGCCTGTCAAACGTTTTTTGTTCCAACCACCAGGGACGCTGTGGTGTATTAAACCGTGCGTCCAGATTTACTTTGGATCAAGCTTTATGCTATCATTGAGGCTTGTACGGAATCAAATTGCACCACTTTTAAATGGCTGTAACTTTTTACCCGTTGAGTATTTTCTATTGAAATTTTGGATGGAATTAGTTCAATGTGTATTTGTTTACGCTGTGTAAGCTTCATTAGCAGATGTGCAATCGTTGTGAAGATGAAGTCGGAAGAACAGCAGCGGTGCAAATAAATTTTGCGCACGTACCTTGAAAATCCGGATGGTACTTTTTTCGGTGTCTCGTGTTTTAGATCGGTACCACGAACTTTTGACCATCGATCGGAAAGAAAAAAGTCGCGAAAATGGATCTCCGTATAGTGTTAAGGCTCACAATCGGGTAGTTCAAGCTTTCAAGAGGAATCCCAACAGATCAGTTCGAGATGTGGCGAAGAAACTGAATCTAACCAAAACCCTCGTGTAAGATCCAAAACAACGTGAAGGACTACACACGTACAACATCCAAAAGGCGCCAAATCGCGATGAACGGCAGAATACGGTAAGGAAAACATATGCACGGAAGCTCTACACCCAGATGTTGTCGAAAACACATTGCCTCGTTATGGATTATGAGACGTATGTTAAAGCAGACTTCCGGCAGCTTCCGGGGCTCCAGTTTTTCACTGCTCATCATAAATTCGATGTCCCTGAGGACGTTAGAAAGCAGAAGGTGTCAAAATTTGCCAAAAAATATTTGATTTGGCAAACAATTTGCTCGTGTGGAAAGCGGAGCACCCCATTCGTGACAACTGGAACGGTCAATGGGCAGGTGTACCTAAAGGAATGCCTCCAAAAGCGTCTACTTGCTCTTCTGAGGTCACACGATGGTCCTACGATTTTCTGGCTGGTTTCAGCCTCGTGCCATTACTCGAAAGAGGTTTTGGAGTGGTACAAGGCTAAGGAGGTCAGTTTCGTGCCGAAGCATCTCAACCCCCTGAACGCACCGGAACTGCGGCCAAGTGAAAAGTACTGGGCCATCATGAAGCACTTCGGAAGTATCCTAAGGAAATGAAATCGGAGGAAGATATAAAGAAAAAATGGATTGCCACGCAAAAAAAAAAGTTGGTCCAAATGTTGTACAGGACCATATGAGTAGTGTAAAGAATAGGGTTCATGAATTTGGATATGGAATTGAAATTAAATAAAACAAACATGGGAAAACATTCATAACATGTTTTATTTTACTCTCTGAAAGTTTAAAGATGATTGGATGAACTGGCGAATTTTTGCCGAATATTTGTGTGTGTCGCAACTTGATTCCGTACACCCTTTAAACAGCAAAAAAAAAGAATTTATGTTATTAATATGTTGTAAAATTTTCATGCTCATATCTGAAATTGGTTTTGATAAAAAAAGCAATATTTCTTGTTCAAATATACCGTTAATATTAATAGTATTGCATTCAAGAATGTTATAAAACGACATCCATAAAACTATGGTCAAGGCTTATATGTCTTGAATGATTCCCCCAAAACCTCCTGAAGACTAAAATATGCCTAGTGGGCCCACCCTGGCAGAGTTTCTGAAGGGTATATTTTAGAGGCAGTTCTAGATTGGATTCAAACAAAAAGACTTTATTATGACCGAATTAAAAGTTGTTTGAAAACCATAGGAAAACTACAATAAAAGCAATTTGACATCTATAAAAGCCTTTTTTGTACCACTTTCTCTAGACGCTTGCCAAATTTATTCATAGATATTATTAATTGAATAGATTCATGTTTCATCATACATGATTTTATGTTTAGGTTGCTTCGGGGTGCAGTGCAAACTAATACATGTTATTGCTCCCAAGAACCAGCAGAAAGGAAATTTCGACAAGCAAGGTATACAGTTTTGAAAACATACAGAACAGGCTATCAATTTTTCCGTCTCAAATTACATACTCCTTACATATACTTATTTCATTTATATATTTCATATTTAATTTATATTGCATGAACCTGATTATATTTCATTGATTTAAAACATTAAAATACTGAGATGGGAGGGTGCATCAGGGCATCATTGAAGTTTCAATAGGACAATGGGGTGGATGGCCAACCGGAGTCTAGGAGGGGATGTGTCTATCATTCATGATTGCTACATTCCACTCCAACAGTTGTAATGAATTTGACGCGCCTTTCTCAAACAAACCATCTAGTGGAAAGCTTAATTGAATTGCGTATTTTGTTATTCGTTTTATTGGATCATATTGCTGGAAGGAGATTCTCTTATTCCCGCAGGTTTCGCGTAAGTGTCTCTGCTTACGGACCTGCCCAACCCTTTTTGACCCTTCATACAGCAGTATGTTGAATTTTGCACGGTAACAAAGCATGATCTTTCTGTTAAGTGGAACCGCATGCAGGGCAAGGCCCACGCTAGGATGGTGGCTTCCTACATACATACATACATACATACTTTCTCTAGACGCTTGCCAAAACCAAAACTCTGATTGAAAAAAAGTTTACACATGCCAAATAAAACGTCAATATTTTCAAAGTAAAATATTTATCTCCGCTTGATTTATAATACTTTATTACTAGTTTCAACCTACAGTATTCAAATTTTAAATGCCAAATTAAATTCATTGTGTAAAAAGCTTGAAAAAAGCTGAAAAAGTAGGTACGCTTCCGAAAAACGTTGTACTTTCTAAAAAAATATTAAGAAAAACTTCAATTCTTCGATGCAGATAGTTTTTTTGCTCCATCACTCTTAATTAATACTTTTGTTTTTATCCCACATTGACTGCCGTACAACAATAAGCCGTGTCAAAGAAAATATATCATGATATATGAAAATTATAAACCTGCATTAAGATTGAAATAAAAAAAGGCAGCGGCATTGACATTGATATTTTATGAGCCGTTATCGAAAATGCGGTTTTGTTTTCATGTAAGCATCAATAAATAAATAATTTTTTGAAATGGTACACGGAAAAAATCCGTTCCCGGATCCGTGAACTGCAGTCATGAATTTGTGAACAAGCAAAAATACACCGTGAACTGAATCACGTAATCGGGAACTAGTTCACGTTTTTGGGTAAAAATAATGAAAACGTGAACTAGTTCACGGTCCATTTTCATTTTCGTGAACGCTTTTGTTTCTGTGTATATATGAGAATAATTTTGAGACTAAACTGTTTCTTTGCGACGCTAATTTGCTTTATGCAAGAACATTTAGCTGCCAAACAGCTTATTTGGTAACCAAGCTGCTGTCAGAATTTTTTTCCATATTTTAGTTTCACCAGTCTCTTTCAATTCCATCTGGGTGGGAGGCTGACTGATGTTTTAGTTTTTTAGACAACCTTAATTGATGGATAGTTGGCAAATTACTATTCAGAATGCTCAATAAATTTGGTTTATTATTTCACTTAATCGTGCATTGTCTTAGTTGCACTTGTCTTAGTTTTTTGACAACATTGGTAGAGCTGTTTCTCTTTCAAAAATGTTCAAGTAGAAAAAAAAACCAAGAGATGTATAGTTTTAAGTTTTTTAACAATTTAGAATATGAAATAAATGTCATGTAAACCAAACTTCAAATTCCCGCCCTTCTTCCTATCCGTTAAATTGTAATTCCTTTTAATCTCGAGACAGCCGCGAGTAATCGGCTCCACCCTCCTAATTTTAGTTCTAAGATACCTAATGTATACAAATATGAAAACTTGGCTCTGTGGGTTGATTCGATTGAGCCTGTACAAATAAATGATTAATAAAAAAATAACACTGGTAGAGCATCTTATAATGAACTTTATGTAGTGCAAAATGCTACAATAAATGCTTTATGCTCTCGTCCGAGTCCAAATGGCTTAGTGATGGTTTTTATAATAATAAAGTGCAATGCAATATTTTATCATGGCTCTGTTAAACTGTGAAGGAGCTTTATTATTGAATTACTGAACGGTTTTATGAAGGGATAGAGTTCTTCTTCAAATATTTTTTAAACTTGACTGTTTTAGACTTCACATTCTTTCTAGAAAAGGTTATAAAAAAACAGCTTAAAGTAAAATTATTAACGAAACATCTTTCGCATCATAGAAAGCTGCTTTTAAACAAATTAGCATGTCTTTTGCAATAATAAAACACTCATAAATTTGAACAAAGGCTGAAGGGCAGTAGGATTGTTACTTGGGTTATATCATACCGTCTTGTTATTTTCTGTTGTTTTAATATCCTCGTATAAAAAAAAATCCACACGTTGTTACACTGTAACATGTATGTTGATTTAGTTTTACTTCATCTATCCATAAATTTGTGAATTCAGTCTCATTTTACATAAAAAATTTAATACTTATGTATGATCTCTAAGTACACCAAAAAGCAAAAAAAGAGGGGATTATTTTCCATTTCATTCCTCACATCAATCAATCATACAAGTTCCCATAGGGCAATTAATACAGCAAATACTACTCGTAAGATAATTTAAAATTCCATATTTTCACACTCTTATCGGGAGCAGTAGCAATTCGTGTGTATTCCGGTAGCCCAAAAAAAAGCAAATAAATAAAACGAACTGAACATGTGTTTTAGCTGGTATCGTATTCAACAGCCCCACTTCGAGTATCATCGGCCATAGGACGGAGGAAGATGATAACAGCAAGTGATAAAGATGACACAACATCAATTAAAAACTATGTAAACAAAATCTGAAATTGTTATCTAATGTTGTTCGAATACACGTTGCTGGCTGGCGCGCACACTTGTCATTAGGGCCTTTTTTTCTCGTTTCATTACCGCGTCGTTTCGTCAGACATCTCCCCGACCGACGACACGTCCGGAGGGAATCAATTTAACGAGATTGCCTTTCGATTGGACAGTTTGATACCGAGTGGAGCGGAGTTCGTATGTGCTCGAAGGGAATGGAACCCGAGAAAGGTATCTTCATCATAAGTCACGATGAAGCTTGCCCTGTCCACACATTATTGCTTGACAAACGACTTTCAGTGAAGAAGAGCCGCAGCACGTTGAATTATTTGCTCTCGAATTCTTCGGAGTCCTTCGCATCGTAAACACTGATAAGTAAGTCGTTGGTTGACGTTTTTTTTTTTGTTGGTTTCGCTTACCCGATTTCAAGTGGAACTGTGCGTATAGTTTCAGCGATGAAAATGTAACAGTGCATGTCAGGGTGTTATTCGCCACTGATTTGTTAGATTAAATCCTCTTTCAGTTGGTCCACGTCAACCCTGGATCATCTTTCAAGAGCCCTTCATTAACAACGATTGACATTGATCGACGATCAGCGTATCGGTGGTAATGTTGGTGGTGGTGGTGCTGCTACTCAACACCATAAACGACAAAACCGACACCATGCAGGCAGTTGCATGACTGGCAAAATCTTCTGCAGCTAATTAGTATTCCGCTCGCGCCTCGAAAAAATGGCGTCTGTCGGCCAGACTTTGTCCGAGAGCCCGTCCCTATGCCGAGAACGTCAACGCATCGTGCTTTCGGTTCTTTATTGATCACACATTTGTTTCACATCATTTTGTCGCGGATGGATCCTGCACTCCCCAACAAGGTCCTTCTTTTATTCGTCGCCTTCGTCGTCGTCGTCGTCGTCGCGATGGCATTTTGATGATCGACATTAAGCGATACGCGCAAATCTTTTTTACTTTTCCCTGCTTCATGCCTTCGGCACTCCACACCGCGAGTTATGTGATGTTGATACGAAATTGTTCACACTCTTTTGGTTTTTATCACGTGGCCTCATCCAGGGCCAACACGGTATCGCTCCAGCTCTTTAAATCTTTGAAATTTGTGATCAATTTCCTGTCAAAGCTCGTCCATCATCTGAGAAAAAGGCATCGGACGGCACCCGCCAACGTGGATTGACAAATAGCAGTCATATAAAAATGTCATATTATTATCGGAAAGCTCATTGCTCATTTCTTCAAGTCCAATCTATGGCCGTACTACGGCTTAAGTTGATTGACTTTAGTTACCCTCGCTCAGCAAAAACAACAACAAAGTGCTCTAGGAACGAAGCCAATGAAATATGACCATTCGAGTAAGGCCCACCATAACAGTACAAATAAAATCGAAAAAGAAGAAATGTCGCGACGATTCACCCAACCGTGACTCTGCAGGGCACGTCATGTTTTTGCTGTATTTGTCGTTTATTTGTTATCAACTCCTACACCGCTGACTTACATATAGCCTACCCATGTGGAAAGGACAAGCACTTGGGTGGTTACTTGCTGCCTAGAAGGCAAGCAAAATATCAGGAGCGAATAAGTCAGGCCCAGAAGCTCTGATTTGCTGAGATAGCATGTCACGAGCGGGAAATCCAAGATTCCAAGAAGTAATCGATTTCAAATTACCACCGATCATGATTTTCTTGTTTGAATTTACCGTGTCGATATTTGTTCGAAATCTGTAGAAGGATACCTGCAGAGCTAGTGTAGCTCTTGTCTCGAACGCCGAGGTGATTTGAAACACCAAGTAGATGTGTAATGTGTTATATGAGGCTTATATGAGCTTATATTGCTTATATTCATCCTACGCTGAAATTGAGAGATTGGGGTAAATATTTTTTTTTAATAATGCATCCGTACGTTTAATTAAAAGAAACTAACATAACTAATCGTCTCACCCACTCGACAATCCTGTGATTTCTAATAGGATGAAAATTAATATATGAATATTTCTTCTAAGTTTAAATTCAGCTGGGAACAAAACGGGTGCACTAAAACTGAGGCAGCTCGAGGCAAAATTAATAAGCAATGTAAGTCCTATGCGACTCGGGGCCTGCACCCAATGTAATATTGCTTTCAAACATGGACCAACAGTCGCTTGGAATTAATGTTGCCTTAATATAAATGCATCTTAAGTCTCATCTTTTTTAATGCTCCTATGTACACTGAAAGTTTATTTTCGTAAAGTAGCTTTGACGCGTTTCGTATACATGGATCTTGTACATAGAACAAATGTCTCGTATATTGTATGCAACATTCATATACTAATACTTTTTTTCCGTCAGTACACCTTTTTGTATAATGAACGAAATGAATTTCGTGAAGAATAGCCAATAATCGCTGCTTCTCTTTCATCGTACTCATGCAAAATAGTGTTGCTGCTGGGATGGGCGGGAATAATTTGTCTATCCCAAAATAAAAATAAAAGCGCTGTCGAGAGTTATATTATGGTTTCAGTTGAAAATCGAATTTATCGACTAGCGACAATCTATTTTACTCTCGTTCTGTACGTTAAACCTAATGTCGGAAGTAGTGCGCTGTACGGCGCATCTGATGCGCCATAGAGCGCACTACTTCCGACATTAGGTATAACGTACAGAATGAGAGTAAAACCGATTGTCGCCAGTCGATAAATTCGGTTTTCAAATGAAACCATAATAACATCATACTCATTAATCAAGTATCTTCTCAAGAATCACCATGGCTTAGTTATATTAACTACAGCTACAGTATCAGCTTTTCCCATAAATACACGAACGCTGGACCAACTCCAAGATGTTGCGCTTTGTGAAAATTAAATTTCGAGTCGATAAAGTAGATAGTGTCATTCAGGTAACCATCTGAGGGACGTTTTTTTTTTAATTTGTAATAAAATAGTCGTATCTCTTTGTAGTTTTTCCGGACAATTCACGACAATATTCGCTTTGGAAACATTCCGTTCTGTACAGCTCTGAATGATATGTCTTATCAGTGATGAAAACCTTCCGAGCGCAGCTACAGATGCCTTGCCAAATCATGTATTGACGTGCAAATTTAGCCAAGTAAATTTATTGTCCCGGAAGCTGTTTGAAATCGGTCCTTACAAAGGTTTCATCATCCATGAGGAGGCAGCCATGCCAACACCTGATCATACAGTTTTCTGGCTCGGATTCTGGCCATATTGTTCTGCTTTTGATCCCTATTTGGTTGTCTACAGGCATGGTATGACTTGAAGCATTCCCGGAGACGAATCTTTTGCACGGTACTGAGTGCTGCGCGAAACTTTTTGGCCAAGTCGCGGTCTGAGATGGTGGGGTTTGCCTTAATATTCTTGATGACTTTGTTCCACAGTTGACGGATGACAGTATCCGCCCGACGCTTGCATTGAGGCTTGCGATCCGTCGACAAAGTTTCTCTGTACATTTTCAAAACACGCCACACGATATTTCTGGGAAAACCAAACACTTTAGCAAGTTTTGGCCCAGGCCACGAAGGGTTTTCCTAATGATTGCGCAACTTCATTTTTTTCTTCTTCTTCCATTTTTGCATTTCTCTGAATCACGTTCGAACTGCACCGCAAAAAAAAACTTCTGATGTTTTTATTGTTATATGGAAGACATAAGATGTCATAATTTACATATTCGACCACTAGGGTCGCTGTAAGAATCAAAAATGTTTGTTCAAATACTAAATGGGCCACACCTTAGTACCGACGGCAACAAAATCCGAATTTATCGGTACGCGATCTTGCCAAGAAACTAAAACTATCGAAAAGCACCGTGCACTGTGTTTCATTTGAACGCTTAACTGTGGATCGGAAGGTTTGAAGTGGAACAAAAAAATATGTTCCCGACAAATGGACAAAAAGGTGGTAGCCATTATTGAGAAAAATCCAATTTTTCTGTGCAAAATGTGACTCTCAAAGTTGGGGAATCAAAACCATACGTACAAAAGTGAAGCAAGTGTACAAGGTGAAAAAGGTGCCCAACAGTGATGAGCAAATTTTCACTGCAAAAAGTCGTGCTAACGAGCTTTACGCCATTTTTTGCAAACATTATCTTGTATCATTATAGACTACGAAACATACGTACTCCAAGATTTCAAACAGATCTGGGCTGGTTTTTTATACCGCAATGGAAAGGAACGCCGTTGTCGAGCATTTCCGGGCAAAGATGGTGTCCAAGTCCCAGAAGAAGTATTTAATTTGGCCGGCTATATGTAATTGTGGTCGAAAATCTTAAAGTTTCATCTCTACACTCGGCACTATCAATAAGGATGTGTACGAGAAAGAATGTCTGCAAGAGCGGTTGCTACCGTTTATCAGCAGCCACGGCTCTCCAGCTCTGTTTTGGCCTGATTTGGCCTCTTGTCACTTTGCGAAATCCGTCCTCGTATAAGGTACAAGAGGTCAAATAAGTGCCAAATCCATCCAGCCAATCCATCAAACTGTCCAGAACTTCGACCAATAGAGAAATACTGGGCTCTAGTTAAGCGAAATCTCTTCGAGTCTGGTCGAATGCAAATGGTACCGATGATTTCAAGAGAAGATGGAGAATCGTCACGACGGGCGTATCTGAGGATACCGTACGGCATTTGATGGCGGGTGTACTACAGAATGTTCGAGTATTTTACAGAAAGAAGGATTAAAATCTTAATCAATTGTTTCTAATATAGATACAACTCTATTATTGTGAAATAAACAATGGGTTTTGTTGAATTGTGTATAAATTTCTTTTGCTGCAATTATTTTGGTATCCAAAATTTAACGTGGACAGGCTTTAAAACAAATTGAGGGAATGTTATCTATTTCTGGAGCGTTTATGATGAAGATAGAAATAGCCTTAGTGTTAATCTTCGCAATTATAAATGTTATCTCCCTTAGACCGCACAGTGCTGAATTGGCTAAAGGGTGTCCACGATGAAAATGCCACACTATGAAATTGCTCTAACTTTTTAACCGTTGAGTAGAATTTAATGAAAATTTGGGTGGATTTATTTCATAGTGCATTATTTACATCCTGCAAGTTTTAAAGTCCTGCGATCAAAACTCGCGGAAATGGAGTCGAAAGAACAGCTCGTGCGTGATAAAATCTTGCGCATTCATCACGAGAACAAGGATCTCTCGCATCGTTCCATCGCTAAAACGTTGGGAATCGCGAATTCCACGGTGTCGCGAGTGATTAAGCGGTTCGAGGAACGGTTGACCACCGATCGGCAGCCCAGAAGTGAAGGAAAAAGTATTCCGTACAACACCAAACATCACAACCGCGTAGTTGGGGCCTTCAACCGAAACCCGAACGGGATGTGGCTAAGAAGCTGCACCTAAGCCGAAGTTTTGTCCAGAAGGCCAAAACAAAGGCTGGGCTTCGAACGTTCAAGGTACAAAAGGCCCCTAATCGCGACGAGAAGCAGAACAAGTCCGCCAAAACCCGTGCCAGGAAGTTGTACCTCAACATGCTGACGAAAGTTGAATGCTGCATCATGGTCGACGAAACATATGTGAAGGCCGACTTCAAACAGATCCCCGGCAACCTGTTTTTCACGGCCAAGGATAAGTTCAGCGTTCCGGAGCATGTCCGCACTCAGAAGATGTCCAAATTTGCGAAGAAATTCCTGGTTTGGCAAGCCATCTGCACGTGCGGGAAGCGGAGTGCACCTGTCGTGACCCAGGACACGATGAACGGACAGGTGTACATAAAAGAGTGCCTCCAGAAGTGGCTGCTTCCTCTCCTGAAGGCCCAACAATCTTCTGGCCGGATTTGGCCTCATGCCACTACTCCAAGGACGTGCTGAAGTGGTATGCGGACAATAAGGTCAATTTCGTGCCGAAAATGTTCAACCCTCCCAACACTCCGGAGCTCCGCCCCATCGAGAAGTACTGGGCGATTATGAAGCAGCACCTTCTTAAACGACCTAAGGTAGTGAAGACAGTCGAGGAACTGAAGAAAGTATGGGTTTACATGCAAAAAACGGTTGATTCACAGGTTGTGCAGAATCTTATGGCCGGGGTTAAGGCCAAGGTGCGGGCATTTGCGTATGGACTGTAAATAAAATACGAGTTAAATGGTTAAATGAAGTTTAATAGTTATTTCTCAATCCCTGAAAATTTGATGGCAATCGGATGAAAACTCGAATTTTGCGAATCAATTTTGTGTGTGGCAATTTCATCGTGGACACCCTTTACTTCTTGATTGGTACATTACAATAAACAGTGAGTAGCATTCTCAGAACTTTGTAAGTTATGTAAGAGATAACATTTGTGGTTTTGACGTTTCTCGTTAACCCTTAATTGTATCTTCATCTTAATGAATCATTTGTTTTCAAAGTTGTAGAAAAAATTCTAGAGTTCCGTTCTAAAATTACTGTTTAATTTATGTATTTACTTTTACTCTTACAGTATACAGATGGAAGCAACCTCATTGACTAAACTTTGGAGTGTGAACTAAAACCTCAAATGTTTCCTGAGAAAATACTCATTCAAGAGCAGACTGTATCAATAGACAATAGAAATAGAAAAATCCTCTAAATAATTGTAATCAAATTAAACTGAATAATAGTTGGTTTTTTTTAATAGTTTCTCGATTATCGAGATTTTCAGCCCTGGACTAGGTATCTTCGTAACTTATCCGGGGGTGAGATTTGAACTTGTGACTTTTGCGTGAGAGGTATGGATGCTAACTATTACGCTGGGCTCGCCCCACCCACTCAAAAATAGCTGCAGTAAAGAAAAAAAGGAAGTGTATGATCAATATTTTCCAGCGATTTTGTTTTGTTAATTTCATTATGTTGGTTTTCATCCTCCTGGGTTGGTTCATCACTTTTTATTTTATTTTTCTATCGTTTCAAGCACCAATAACCGATAACTGTTCCGGATTGAAGAAAGGAGAGCTTCACCACATCCGCAAATCGCCTGCCAGATCAAGAATCTTTTTGCAAATTACGACAACTTCTTTTTTCGAACATCCTTCGACATCTCGAATTGACGGTTTTTGAACTGTTGGACCATTGGATCACTCTCTGGAAATATCGGAAGTGCTGTAGATGTCTTCTACTTGTTCTACTTGTCGACCCAATTCGAATCACATTTTACGTTTTGGGCAAAAAGTGATTATATAGCAGTTTTTAAAAACAATCACAATTTTTGGTGTGAGCACTCAAAATTTTGAAAACTGTATTTTGACCATTGCACGGAAAGGTTACACATTCAAATAATATCGATGCAATTTAAAATGTTTATGCATGTGAGTTTATCAACTCTATTTAGTCTTTTTTTTACACGGTTTTATAGTAAAAGTGGAACGTATCCCCCATGTAAAATAAATATTGGAAAATTTTCCCCATGGTCACACATTATAATTTTTCGTATAAAGAAAGGAGTTTGTGCTGTGAGTTTGACACACATTTTTGAGGGTGTTACAGGCTATTTGTGATGAAAAATGCGGCAAATACTCATTTTCACTCAGCAATTCATTATTCCGCAAACTTTCTCAAACATGTCACATCGATCGTTTGTGCTTTAATTCGCAGAACTTGTCAATTGATTGTTCTTAAAATTTGAATGAATCAAATTCAGCTGAAAATTTCCCATCTAGAATGCATCTTAACTCAAATGTTAGTGAGAACGCAGAAGAAATTGGAAATCTATTTGCAACATCCTTCCAAGAAATCTATGCCCCATTTGCTAAAGAAGATCGTGATTATGAATATTTTGATTTATTCCGGGAATTTGCAAGGTTCATTTGAGTTAGTCAAGTCAAATTTCAAGACATCCTGGAAGGTATGAATAAATTAGACGTTTGCAAAGGCCCTGACCCTGATGGAGTACCACCCGTATTTATGAAAAACTTGGCATTGGAACTTACAGCACCTTAATTTTCGGTTTTTAAATATGTTATTGGAATCTGGGCTACTCGCTGATAGCAAAAGACAATGGTAACCATGTAGAAGCTTTTTATACAGAGTTCAGCAAGGCTTTTGATCGCATTGACCAATTTGCTTCTATTCAAATTGCAACAAATGCTACTTGCACCAGGAATTCTCCAATGGCTCGAATCCTATCTCACTAACCGTCAACAAATAGTTAGATTCAAAGGAAAGAAATCAAGCCCTATTCAAACCCCTCTGGAGTCCCTCATGGCTCTTGTTTAGGCCCCCTTTTATTTATTTTGTTCGTGAATGACATTTCCTTTGTTCTAAAAAACGTTAAATTTCTTATTTATGCTGATGACATGAAACTGTTTTTAGAAATATGAAATAAAGAAGATTCCATAACATTCCAAAGAAAAATAAACAATTTTTTTGTCTGGTTTAACAAAAGTATTTTACAGTTGAACTTAAAAATATTGTAATTCGATAACTTTTAGTAAGAAACGAAGTACCCCAGGCATAACTATCAATTGAGGGAATCAGGCAGTTGAAAAGTGTAAATGAATAAAGGACTTAGGAGTTATTTTGGATTTGAAACTTACATTCATTAAACATTACAATACTGTCATCGACAGAGCAAATAATATGCTTGGATTTATAAAACGTTTTTGTTAGAATTTTTATGACCCGTACATAGTAGAAACATTGTACATTGCATATGTGAGGTCAATACTGGAATATTGTAGCGTAGTTTGGTCACTTTTTCAGTCATACAATCGGTACAGAAGCAGTTTTTATTGTTTTCCCTTCGTGAATTAGGTTGGACAAAGTTACTTCTTCCATCTTATGAAGCACGCTATATGCTCATCAGCATCCAATAATTGAAGGTGCGCCGTGAATTTGCATTCGTTTCATTCGTAAATGATATTGTTTCGCAACGCGTTGATTCAGTAGAACTTTTGTCTAAACTTAATTTTTACATTCCGTCCCGGCAACAACGAAATAGAAATATATTTACTACAAGCCATCATCGCTCAAATTACGCCAAATTTGGACCTCTAAATCAGATGATGGCAGCTTACAATAAACACGGAGAAAATGTTGACTTCAATATGACTCAAACAAAACTCAAGCAACACTTCAATTTAATTAGATAAACTAAATATTTAAAATGTAAGCCTGATAGGTTAGTTTTCTATTTATCTAAGAAGGGAAACATAAAATGTAACTATCATTGTATCATTATATCATTGTAACAAACCGGTCTACTTCTGATTGATGACAAATTAAAACATTTCCCTGAGACGGAATGACTCATCATACATCTTGTTCTGATATTTAGCTTCTGAAAAGGTTGATCTTGAACACAATACAATTGAGTCGAAAGGGAAGGTTCATTAATTATGTCACGCAGTAGGGAGGGGTTTGAGAAACGTGACGATCCATCAAAAAATTGAGGTCCATACAAAAGACGTGACAAGGGGGTGGGGGGGTTAAAAAGTCAATTTTTGCGTGACGTAATTAATGAACGTTCCCAAAGACAGATTTATTGTTTTGCGCACAACGTCAAACGTTAGGTATGATTTATTCAGGTTAGTTAAACCAGTGGAGGCTGAAAAGCTCGATAATATATCTATCTATTTGGATTATTTTGGATATACATGATATATTTTGGGCACCGTAAAGAGTGCCACCTACACCCCAATGTTGAATCATGTTAAAATGCACCACTAAAGCGTCAATAATATCAACGAGTTTGGCATGGAACTCTCCTTGCAGTGTTCGCCAAGATGATAAGATACTCAAAGCCATAAGATACTCAAACTGGATTTCAATGTGGTGGTATACAGTCATCTAAACCAATCGGCATAAGAGCGAGATTTGTTGAAAATGTTCACTACGAACATTGGAATGATCCAATGAATTAAGGCTCAGAACGCTCTGAAGACACATCATAGATTGAATTATCTAACTTTTTTGGGTATCTTGAGAAGACATGTAGAGCAACACTTTGCTGGTTATCCCGAGATCTAGTTTGTTTATTATGACAATGAGATATTATATCTGCATTGGTATCTGCATTGGTGCATTGCATAGGTGAGAGCCAAGGCTATTCTTTCGTATAGTCAAGAAAAAAATATATAGGGTAACGGGATGTAATGTCAGCCTAGCTTTATTATTCAGCCTATGTACCAAATATGTCATAAATTCAGCGAAAACAGACAACATCTTGATGGCATCATAATGATCTGTTTATTCTAAAGTAGTTGAGATTTTGTTTTGTCTATTTAAAGGTTAACATTTGAGTGAGAGTTTCTATTTTTTTTATCATATCAGTCATCATGGCTGCACTGATAAGGCTAAATACATAATCTTCCCGAACTTCAAATGAGCTAAATTCAGCAATATTGTGCCGATATGTTTACCATTGCGCTCTAGATGGGCACAAAATAGCCACACGTTATTAATGCACTGTTCACATATAAATATGAACAATGATTTCACAAGGAAACCATAGACCCAATTTTAGGGCCATATTATTTTCTGTGTTCCTAACCATGGTCTAATATATTTATCACAGAGTAAAACTTTGATATTGGTACAGTAGTCAACGGAAATGTATGTAAATGTGGTTGCACATTTTACAACTCCTAAGGGTTACATTTCTGAACTCCCTAGTACTCCCACCATTTTCGAAATAACCAGTACAGATCCACAAACTAGGAAAATTGTGTGATCTATTGACAATAGCCGCTAATAGCCGCAACAACGATGAAGTATCATCAATTTTAAAATTGTTTTTTTCTTTCTCAGAAATAAAAATATAAAATAAACTAAAACACTGTTTCAAGCTATTACTAGTAAATGCGATCAAGTTCCCCTAAATTACATTAGTAAAAGCTTATGCTTTTACAGATAGGCTTATTTCGTCTGCGACTTACAGACTTCTTCAGTGTCGAATACTTGACCTCTGGTATTTGCCAAGCACTAGGCACTGGAGAAGTCTGTTGTAGACTAAATTAGCTTATCGGTCAAAGGACAAGATTTTTCTAGTTGTATTCAAAGGAATTTGCTCGCCTTCACTAGTGATAATTTGAAAAAGTGTTCTAGTGTTTTATTTAATTTTTTTTGTTTTCAAAGTGAATTATAGATATATATTTTCCTAGTTATCTAATAACACTCGTTCTACTCATACGCTAGATGAACTGTTTTTATAGTAGTTAATTTTTTTTTAAGTTAGGAAAAATCTATATGTTATAACCAATAATTCAACAATTTTTTCACGCTCAAATTTTTTTTTTGTAAGCGATTAAATCAACAAGTCATAAACACAAATTTAAGTTCCATATTATCTGTAGATTTGCCTTTGTTTTTCTCTAATTTGAACACACCTTGAGATACTTATCAGCTAGTTAGCAAATAGTACAAAAGTTCTTGTTGAAAAAATTGTTAAAAAAGAAAGTGATTTTCAATCTAATCTTCTAAAGAAACAATAATTTAACAAAAAATCAGCATTCGAATTGCTAATGCCTATAGTATCATATGGGTAGCTCATAACTTATTTCTACTTTTACTTTCATCCTCCATCTAATTTGTATACAGGTTCACCGTCCTGCTATATCGTTCAATGGTACCATTTCCCTCTGGTGGTGACTCATTCCACTTCCTTCCGAAACACCCGTGAGAAAATTCCATTCCCGATGATAACCAAAACACCCACACCAACTTATACGACATAGATTGCCGAGAACAATCCAACACAGTTCCTGTTGATAATTTTACGCAAGGTACCGTTGGTTTTGATTTATTTTGTGTGAAATTCCACACACCCTCCGCCCACCGCTTAATTCAACAATAAGCGCAGAAAATGTCTAACAATAGACCCTCGGACGCCATATTTGTCCCTATCAGGTGTCGTCATCGAGATCCACCCCTCCACATATTTAGCTTTGTATTGCCGTGCACAAAGAATTCCAGATAATTTTCGTCTGAGAAATTCCCATACCTCAGAATCGAGCTCCCTCCTGCCGTGGCACAATCCAGAAGTAGGCAGCAAGATCAGCTGATGTCACAGCTGAGAGATTACACCAGAACCTCTCCTCGAACATTGGTAGTAGGGCAGGGGGAAACCTCCACATCCACATACACACAACCGAAAGAATTGGCATTGTTGTCTGCCACCAAATGGTTCCCGCCACCGCACTTGATTGCTCCCGTCCCTCCCTTCGCCATCTGGCAAGTTCACTTCTAGGCAAAACTGCCATGCTGAATGGAGTGGGTTTTTTAGTAACAAGTTTTGTTTGTTTTGCAAACAAAATAAAATGTAGATTAATTTTGCTTTCGTCCCTTTCCTGCTCCACCAACCATTTCCCGTGTTTCAAGACGTCTTGTTGTCTTGAATGGAAATGAATCCATTTTGACAATGCAATGGATGCGGTGGTGGGTAGAATGGCGAAGGTAGGCACTATTGTCATATGAGTGCGACAGGGAGTACAAAGTGCTGCATGCCTTTTGGTGGTGCAGAGGGTGGCGGTGTGGCAAGGGTCGCCCAATGCAATGGCATTGTTTTTGAAGTCATAAAAATAGCTTCTCAATGGAAAAATTTTCGCGGGAGTGAGTGAGTGTGAGTGCGTCTGTAGAGAAAATTTTCAAGTTCAAGAGGAGCTTATTGTTTTTGTTTGGATCGGGTGCTTGACGCGGCGAGGAGGCATGGGCTAGCGAAAGTGTCAAGAAGCAAAGGGCTTATTGATTGAAGGCGTCCAAAATCAAGGTCACCGGGGCATAAGGATTTCTTGTTTTTGTTTCGAAGCGAATGCAGTACTAGTACTTCAAAGCTTTTGAGAAATTCGACTACTTTTAGGGATGTATCGCGAGGTTTGATGTTTTTTGAGAAAATGATGTTATGTAAAAGGGTTTTAGGTGAAGGTCACTGGAATGCAAACCATCACGGCTGATTTGCATTGCCGGGCATGTGAAATGTTTGTACTTCATTAGATTTCCAGCAACCTTCACCTAAACGCCACTTCGCCATACGCCATTCAAAATCTTATTTAATTTGTCTCGTGCAAAAGGAAACTTTTCCAGCAAGCACCAGAGAAAACGTTTTGTTTTTTATCTTTTTGGAAACCTAAGACGAAAATGGAAAGGAGAACCCTCTTCTAAGAGCTGTAAATGTGTTTCAAGAAACAATGATTAGAATACCCCATAGGACGTATAAAGTCAAGCAGAAGCGTAAAACTCTAAAGTTAAATTTTTACATCGTAGAATATCACTATATTAACACACTTATGCTAAGCTGGCCGGCTTGTCTTGCCGCAAGGGCTCTGTACGGATTCTTGGTCAAGAGCCGAAGTTAAGAGTCAGTTCCATTGTGGAAATATCACATCAAGTAGTTTTTCCACCTGCTACAGAAGATCGTGTGCCTGGAGGTCACATTGAGAATTTTACTATTCACATTAAGTTCGTAGTTACAGCGCGCATCCTTGCCTTAGATTTATCCTAATAACATGGGAGGTCATTACGGGAAATAGATGCAAAATACAAATATCTTTTTTGCTGTTATGATATGATAGTATATTATTGCATATAAATTGGATTCAGGTAATCGAAATTTGTACTGTCTTTTGCATGTCGTATTTCAGGTCTTCCAGGTCATCAAGTATCAATGCACAGGGTGTGGCAGAAAATAATGCGAAAATGTTCAAACTTGAGTATTGGGTTAATTCGTGTAGCTAGTGACTAATTTCTGTCGAAAGTGTATTTGTTTATGTCTACTTTCAAGTGCTGCATCCAACATTCTATTTGTTTTATTGCAAATTCGTCAAAATGTTCGCGAAATAAGTGATCACCAGTTTGTTGCTCGCCCAGAAGAAGCCGAAAGAGATTGTCAAGGTGGTAGGGTGCCATTTGGCAACAGTTTACCGCATAAAAAAATCCCTGCATGATGGTCCTAAGCAGCGGAAACCGGGAAGCGGACGTCCGCGCTTTGCACGTGATCAAATCGGTCCGTGCAAAAATTGCTCGCAACCCGGTGCGTTCCAAAGAAAACTTGCAAAGGAAGCCAATGTTTCGGAGAAATCCATGTGGAGAATCATAAAAAAAGACCTGCATGCATCTTCCAGAGCCAGAGTGAAACGCCACTTGATGACGGACCGGGTCAAGGAACTATGAGTGACTCGTTCCAAGAGATTGCTTTCCTTGTTGAAGAAGGAAAAAATGATTATCCTGTTCTCCGACGAAAAGCTTTTCAGCATCGATGCTGTGGTCAACACGACCGGTTCAGAAATGGAGAACGTTCCGGAAAAGGTGAAATTCAAATTTCAAACCAAACATCCGGCTGGTGTCATGATGTTTGGCTTGGTGGCGTCCAACGGTTTGAAAATGCCGCCTGTTTTCATTGATGCTGGAGTGAAAATCAATACCGAAGTGTATATTGGCATTTTAAAGGACTAAGTGCTGCCCTGGGTGAAGACCAACTTCTCCGAGGACCAAAACGTTGTCCTACAGCAGGATGGAACGCCGTGCCACACGTCCAATCGAACCCAACAATGGTTGAACGAAACCATGAAGTTTTGGCCGAAGTATTCGTGGCCCCCTAGCAGTCCAGACCTTAATCCGTTGGATTATTCGATTTGGGCATATGTTGAAGCACGAGCCTGCAAAACACCACACTCTAGTGTGAAAACTCTGAAGTCAACCATAATACGCACATGGCAGTCAATGTCGGAGGACTACGTCCGAAAGGCATGCTCTGGCCTCCGGCGTCGGCTCGAGGATTTTATTAATAAAAATGGAGGACACATTGAATAAATTTGTTTAAACTCGAAAATGTTGATATTATTGCTTGAATTAGTTGAAAATGGGATTTGAAAGAAATAGAACAAATTTTCGCATTATTTTCTGCTGCACCCTGTAGATGAGTGCGAGGTGCTCGAAAGGCGAAAGCTTTACTTTGATAAGCACCTGAACGGCAACGCAACAGCAAATGAAAGTGGTTTGGTATTAAATCTAGAAACACGCGCAGAAGATGACAGGATTGGACAACTTTCCAGGAAGCCGAGGTCGTAACAAGGTTGATGGTATTGACCAACTCCCAAGCGAGCTACCCAAGTAACAATTTTGGTTTTATAAGGTTTTTGAAGAGCATGAATTAGACTTCAAGAATGCTATAAAACCATGATAAAACCAGCAATATTCCTTGGGTATTTAAATGCGATGGTAAAGCACTGGCACAGGCGCTGCACTGATTAGTTACCAAGGTTTGGGAGAGTGGTATTTATCGGCTTGGGTTGACAGTATTATGTGACCCATCTTTAAAAAGGCTGATAAGCTGAACAGGTGCAACTATCTTGCAATCACGCAACTGAGCGCCACCTACAAGTTGGTCTCCCAAAATTTATACCACTATCTGTCTACCACGTCTGTGCCCACGCTACCACACTTCAGATTTTCTCGACAAGAGCTGCAGAAATTTCGCGAATATACATCATCTATTCATCGATTTTAAATACCCTTACGACACATCGACCGAGAACAGCTACGACAAATTGTGCACGAATACGGATTTCTCGAAAAACTGACGCGATTCGCAAAGATAAATCAAGTGATGTACGTCGTTTGAAACTCGGCTAAGGGTTACGACAAGATTTGTACTGCTGGGATAGACACGAGTGTTTCAATCTACAGGAAGTGCTTCCATATTTTTGAATTTTGAATTCTAAAAAATTAGCTGGGCTTGTCATTAATGTGTCAAAGCCAAAACACTAGTGTTCCTAAATACAAATCCATCCCACCACGTCTCATATCGACATATCGACTGTGATGAAATCGAAGTCGTAGACGACTACGCGTGGCTTGACTCATTGGTGATCGCCGAAAACGACACCAGCAGAAAAATTCAATGGCTCATCATGGCTGAAATCGTATCTTCATTGGGCTCCAAAGGACGATCCATCAATATTCACCGAACTAAAAACTTAATCACCCATAAGACAATAATATGATGATTATACTTCTTCGGCCACGAAACATGGACAATATTCGTGGAAAACAAACGCGCCCTCGATCTCTTAGAACGGAAAGTGCTGCGTACGACATATGATGTAGTGTAGATAGAAGACGGAACGTGGAGGAGGCGAATGAACCACGATTTACATTAATTGATTGGAGAACCTGCCATTGTTCACACCGCTGGAATCGATGACATCGGTGGGCTCGGCATGGCGCTAGTATGTCGGGCGACAGCCCGGCTAAAATGATTCTGGGTAGCGAACAGGCTAACACAGGAAGAAGAAGCACGCAACGAGCAAGGTGAATCTATCAAGTAGAAGGTGACCTGCGGATTCTTCGCAAACCTCGTGGCTGGTAAAGTGCCAGTCCAGCCTTAGATTTATTGGTAACGTGGGTAAAGGTCCTGCTTAAGCGAAGCGAGCAAAGAGCGGTCCTGTTTGTTGAAATTATCCTCCACAATGCGGTGGTAGTAAATTGGAGGGTGAATTGAAGAAAGTTTTTCCTATACTCTTTATCAAGGAAGATGAACTGGCGTTGGCTGCAAAATGTGAGACCATTTCAATTTTGAAACATGTACAGAAACTGGTAGAAGTCAGCAAAACCTTGGCCAGAATACTGATGCTGTAACCCTAGCAAAGCAAAATAACAAACTGATTTCAGATAAGTAACAATTTTTGTTATCTCAAATATCTCAAATCAACTCACCTGTTATCGCATAACAAAATTAGTTATCAACATTGGCAATTTTTGTTATCATCAGTTATCAATTTTTAAAGACGATTTTTGACGAACGTTACTGAATTCTACCTGCTGACTAATGCTGAATATTACCAGCATATGATGGATATGAAATTGAGTTTCTCATCAGAAGCACTACTTTAGTTTTTAGTGTATAAATTTGATATCGTGTTGACAACATAATTTGAAATTATCTTAAAAAAATTGTTCATATCACAAAATTTGCAATTAAAATGCACTCGATGATAATGAAACGAGATATTATTGTAATATCCAATGAATATTATTTTATTATCTGTTTTGTTATTTTGGCTGTTTATTCAAATGATATCCAAATAATTATCCTAAATGATAACGTATTAAGTGACCAAACACTGATAATATGATATTAGAACTTGTTATCAATTTGGTATAAACCTTTGCTCGGAAAGCTATTAAATATTTGAGTTCAAGATAAGAATCAGGAGAAAATATGGATCTTACAAGCTTCACATATCTAAATCAGGCGTTACATTACTTGACACGTACAGAATTAAGCATTCAAAACTGTAGGAAAAGTAGCGGATGCGGAAGTTATTTCAAAATTCGAATTTACTTTCTTCATTAACGGTTGAAGTTAGGTTTGAGTTAGGGTTGAAGGTTTGAGCTAATCAAATGGAGATAAGCTGTGACGTGTCATTTCTCACTTCATTAAATGAAGAGAGAAGATTCGACTCTCGACCCTCATAATATGGGTCTATGGATCTAGAATTCGTGAGTTACGTATGATTAGGACCTTAAAGCCAATTGTAAACATTGAATTTATATGTCGAAAACTCTCGATTCTATGATTGTTTTTCTGTAGCTTCTAAAATGACCGAATTAGAGAATTTAATACATAGTTAAGTAATCAATTTCTAATTTTCTGTACTTAAACTTTCTCAGCCTTCCGTTGAATCATATCGCTTCTTTTTCCTATTCCAGCCTGTTTACTATCGAGAATCATTTTAGGTGGGCTATCGCTCAACATTCTAGCGAAATGCCCAGCCCATCATAGTCAGCCAATTTCAGCGGTGTGTATGATGAGAGGTTCTCCAAGCAACTAATGCAATTCGTGGTTCATTTGCCTCCTCCACGTTCCGTCTTCCATCTGTACTTCACGTAGATCGTACAAATAACCTTTCGGTTAAAGGCGCCAAGAGCACGTTGATCCTCCACATGTCCATGTTTCGTGGCCGTAGAGCACAACCGGTCTGATAAATATCTTGTACATGGTCAACTTTGTAGTTCAGCGAACTTTGTTCGATCTAGGCGTCCTTCAGTGTCCCAAAAAACACGATTTACCGCCATGATGTGCCTTTGTATTTCCCTGCTGGTGTCATTATCGGCGGTTACCAAGGAGCCCAGATACACTAACTCGTCTATTCTCTCTAGATTTCATCACCGTCAATCTGAACTCGTGATGGGAGGCTAACACTGTCGTCCCGTAAGCCTCTTCCCTTCACGTATTTTGTTTTCAAAGTATTAATAATAAGCCCAATCCTACCAGTTTCAGCCTTAAGCCTGATGTACGTTTCTGCCATAGTCTCAAAGTTACGTGCTTCGATATCAACGTCGTCGGTGAAGCCAAAATGTTGGACAGACTTTCTGAATATCGTGCCACTCGTATCTATCGCAGATCTTCAAATAACACCCTCCAATGTTAAGTAGCAAACACATCAATAAATCACCTTGCCGTAACTTTCTCCTAACGTTTGCATTACAAAAAATTGACTTTTTTTTCGGATGGTGATAAAAAAATTATCAGACTGACCTGCAGGCATGTTTTTGAGTTCTTTCTTTGTTTCATTTATCAATTCCTGCTCAATTTTCGCGACAAAATCGTTGCAGTGGATCTCACGCTTAAGGTTTGCCCAGAAACTCTCGATGGGACGCAGCTAAGGACGTTGGGCAGGTTCGCCGACTTGGGTACCACAACAATATTCAGACGCTTCATCTCCTCGAACGATCGCTTCGAGTAGTGGGCTGACGCTAGATCCGGCCAGAACACCGCGTCTTCGCCCTGATGGTATTTCTTGATGAACGACGCTACTTCCAGCAGGCATTTCGTACTATAAATTTCCCCGTTCACGGTCAGTTCGGAGCGAATGAAGAGTGGCTTTGACATCCCCTTCTTGCTGATTGTCAGTCACAGCAGCACCTTCTTGGAGAACTTGGTGTGTGAAATGAATTTCACCTCGGAGCTCACTTCCACTTTCAGGTCGCGATTTGCCGGAAAAATCGAGTTGACTATCTTATTCAGCCGTTGCCGCTGCGTCATTGCCTTCAGCTCTGAAACCAATGGACGCGACTTCCGCTTCCTGACATGTATTTTCATGTTCGCCAGATACTTTTTCACTATTCGGCCGGTTGAACCGACCTCCCGGCCAAGCGCACCCAGCAATGTAGCCACTTTTCCCTCCGTCTTCCTCTTCAGCATCCTTTTCAGCTTCTTGTCGTTCAGGGTTGTTGGCCGTCCGGAACCGGGATTTTTTTCGATACTTTGATTATTGTCTAATAGTGCCAAGATGTTGTAGATGCCGGAACGGGCGTGTCCGGCGTCCACAAAGTGTGGCACGATGTCCGTTTTCGACGCGGCGGGGTGCCGTTTTATGAACGCGCACACTTCAGAATGGAGTTGCTTCTTTGCTTTTGACATCACGGTTAGAGTTCGACTGATAGAGCGGTGATTTTGTCAATTTTGTTTGCTGACTCATGGGTTACTATGATTGATGTTGCATGGCTAGTTTCGTCAGTGCGGGTGAAGGTTGACCCATGAAAAATCGGCTTGTTTTGTCCATTTTTTTAATGCAAACGTTAGTTAAATACAAATACCGTTATCTGATAGCTAGACAAAAGAGTTAAAATTCTAAAATTCAGATATATTGGAGATTTGCCTATTGAATTTGAGTATATACAATATTATTGCTAGTACTGTGCATCGTTCTGGGAAGCCCAGGGGACAGTTATGGATAGTCGACATTAAACCGATATTAAACATTAGACCGTCGACTTAAACCAAATGAAGATTCAACCATTGGCTAAAACTACACGCTTAGAAATTATGAATTTTACACGAGACCTAATCCATGTTTGTAAATAGTCGGGGAACGTAATAGTCGGAGGACGTAAAGAAAGATTTCGTGTGAAATTATGTCTTCTGAAAGTGACACATACGCAATTCAACAAAAGATGCGTTCGGTTGAATTTATTTTCTCATCTCTTTCAACACATTCTTATGCGCTGAAGGACGCTTGCATGTGTCGGTCTCAGGGACAGAAATTTACAGGAGATTTTGGTAGTGTGTAAGCACTCAACTTGGGTCATAATCTGGTCGTGTTCCCGGAATTCATGGAAAAGATGTAGTGATAATTTTAGCTTGGGTTTCAGGTAATTCAAAAATGTAACAAGACTGAGGTCAAACCATTGGTGGATCAATTGGAGTTTTTTGTTCTGAAAATTATCATTGGCAAATATAATGTTTCTGTCACATAATAAATTGGAGCGGCTGATATCAAATGCTTATCTCAAACCTACTACAAAACTTACAGCTAATATTCAATATATTTCTTAAATTGTCAAGAATGTTTAAATAACGAAATTACATTGAATTATAGAATAACAGTTATATACACGTTTAAGACTCAACTGGTACTGAAAATGAGGAACAATATAAAACTCGTAAGTAGGTTACATCAATGTTAAGTGACTCTGCATTTGCCATCAAACTGTAGGAATCGGACATCCACTCATTTTTCGAGGCACTCGAACACGTTGTATTTGTAGTGATCATACTTACATGGTCCCAACAATCGTAGTATTAAAACCACTTTTAAATCACATCGCCATCAAGTAATCGCAAATGACGCTGATCTAAACACCATTGCCAATGTTAGAACAAACATCATTTCTGTGCCGGTCGCAAAAATTATCATCAAATTTCGATGGTCCTATGGCCAAAGTCACATCCGTCGGTCGGGAAGTGCCATCAAAATCAACAACTTAGTAATTGCCTGATTAAATCATTCTTCCACGCACGATAATTCGATAATTTACCGGAATTAGGTGCTAACACATTTACCGCGCACAACACGAACCCTCTGCGTAATGAAATAATAAAAAAAAGCTGAATTTGTTACATGCCACCGACTAGTAGAAACATGCTGGTACTACATCAACAGGAAAATTGCTACACCATCGTCGGTGGTAATCTGCTGCTAAATTGACCACAACGACTCATATGGTACCAGCCGCACACGGCAGAGAGTCGGCCGCCGAGGGAAAACAGAACAAAACAGACAGCAATCAACAAGTGTCAAGCAGCGTCATATTTTTCATACCTAGCCTAGCAAATCGCACACCCCAGGGTCCAGGGTTGACGCATGGTGGCCAGAAGGTGGAAAAGTATTTTTAATTCCATACCATTAAATGGAGCATAAATCACCCACTTTTCGGTCTGTCGGTGGGGTGCTTCGCATTCGGACTGCAACCGAGAAACAGGTTAACCTGGACACTACAATGACGATTGCGATAATAAGTAGTCTTATGAAAAAAAAACAGTTTTTTTGTTTTACAGTTCAACTGGAACCAAGCGAACTGTTGGTTCTCCCGGAATGCATATGGGGAGGGTTACTTTTCACTCGAAGCTGTCATGATGAGGTGATAAAGCGAAGATAAGGTACCATCACCTCCACTCCGATGGGCCTTCCGTTCCATTTCGATGACTACACTTCACTTCTGGTAAAGCACCACCACCACCGCCAACAGAAGAACGACGGGAAAAATCACTGTCATTAATTTTGTTTTCATATGTTATTACTACTGTTATTATGATGTTACCATTTATCATAAATTACTGGAAAAGCTTTCGGTCTCGTAAAAACACATTTTTCTGCTGCTCATCCATATGGCACATACCAACACTGGAAACACAAAGTTGAGTACGCGTTCCGAGTGAGTGCCTACCGCTGTTCGGATGGGCTCAAGTCAAGAAGAGGAGGAAAATCTTAAGGGTTATCATGCATGAAAAATCCCCACACTCCTCCGGTCGTGTCCACCATATTGGCGGTTAGTTGCGGTTGGAAAGCATAACGCACCTCTTTGGACTTGGCCAGCGTTGCCTTTATACCAAGACAACGCCCTCCCAACGCACGTCGACAACGATTTGATGGGAGGCACGCTCCGATGAAGAAAAACGTTTATTGCGCATCCACCTCGGTAATGATTTTTCCACTCAGATGAGCAAATAAACGCTCGCAGTTTGAGGTTTGAGTTGCGATATGAATTTCAATTCCGGGAATAAAATCGTGGAATTTGTTATCACAAGGTTTAGTCTCGATCGATAGGCCTTAGTTTTGTAATCAAAGCAAACTTTGCAGTAAAGTCGATCTTCTCGGTGTTTTCTGCAACGAAATAATTTAATTCAATAATTCAATTATTGATTTGTACTATTTATAAAGCAGGCTTCGTTTTCAACACCACAAATGCTGTCAAAGGAACGAAGCATGTATAGTTAAAACCAACTAAAGAACTTCGAAAAATAAGCAAGATATGCTTTCTGGTGGTTATCGTGGATGTTGGACAGAACTGTTTTAGCGAGTTAAAATAAAATGTTAAACAGAAAGAGGTCATTTTTTAACATTTGAGTTGGGAATTGATCTTGTCCTACCAAGACGAGCTGTGACTGAGTCCGTGGTTGGTGTATCTTGTGAGACGTAGTTCGATTAATTTAGTTCACAGCTTTTGACTGGAAGCGTGCTACGTTTTTTTCCATTTCTGTGGATGGAAACAAATGACTTTAGCCTTCCTCAGCTGCAGCACCAACATGTGTGAATACGATAGACGACGAGCACTGATTGGCTAGGCCGTACGATATTTACTACGTACTATTCACTGTATCAATAAGATGATGATGGTAGAGTTCCGTGAGATGACAAGCAAAACGAAAATTTGTTGAAATTTATGAATCATGTGTTTTATATACGAAACAAATGTTCATAAAACAAGCGCAAATGAATTTCCGATATAACAATGTTATAAGTGTATAAACGGGAGTCTTTCCCCAAGAATTTTGTGAATTAAATTACAAAATCAAATTTCTGTCAGGAGGTAAATGTGTTCTGGAATGAATATAACAAAAATCACATTTACTGCAACTAAGCTCTCACAGATTATTTGGACAAACGAGACTTAATGAGAATTAAGACAGCAATTAAGAGACAGTAACGTACGCAGAGAAATAATGAAAGACGAAAAACCGTTGAAGAGAATTGAGATATGCTTTTATGATTCTAAACGCTAGACTTCAGAGTTTCCCGAAATTGTTCATCCATATCTTGTTCGTATCTATATCTAATTGAATGCAGCTGCTCGATAAGAAAGGAAGCTCTTAAATTATTCCAGTCAGTATCTGGAAGGCGGAGACTGGGAGAGAAACGGTTAGGAGTGGATTTTAGTATATAAAAAAAAGTAAATTACAGGGTTTGGGAGTGTTACAGTATGCTTTACATCTAGGCACAAATATGAGATTGAGAAAAGGTTTTTGATTTACATATCTGAACATACACCCTTCAGACAAGAAAAAAACACTGAAGTAGTTTTAGTTTAAAACTTTGCATCCGTTCATCAGAATTGAGTAAGAGGGAAAGCTGGTAGTAGTCTTCTCTCCAGTCAGAACTTTTAAACAGAGAAAATATTTATGAAAACTTCACCTGAACATACCAAACTGATAAGACAAAAAACGCCTACATTGTTTCAGATTGAAATCATTCTTGAATGGTAACTTTGAAACTTTGGTCTATTTTTTAGTAGTTAAGTTAGGTCGTACCAATTATTTGATTAAAAAATTTAGAGCAAATTAACTGATTATTCTAGGTACACGGTAACTGAACACTCCAGAAAGCGGTCGGAAAGATACAGGTGAACATTCGTCTGTAGAGTTTCAGGTTAGCTAATTATAAGCAACTTAGATATGTAAACTTTTGCTTTAGCTCTTCAAATGACCGATTTGGAGCGGTTTTTCTTCCCACAGGTTCTAAAGAATGTATCGAAAATAAACAATTCACCTACATTTACGTTAAAAGCGTGAATTTGTAATGGTGTAATGTGTTAATCATATAATGCTGAGCGTTTCACTGTCATCTTCTGTTTGTTTACTTGTTAGTACGGTTTAAATTCTTTGTTTTCAAAATGTCGTGCATTGAAATAGACGTGAAAATTAAGGTTTTGGGTACATTGCAAAGTGAAAAGGGTGTAACTAAACGACAATTGGCATAGCGATTAGAAATTCATCAGGCGAGTGTAAAATCTACCATTACACTACTCTTTAGACGAACTGCCAGGAAGAGACAAGAAAACCAGGATTTTCGAACCCTAACCTGGATCAGAAAGTGGTAGCTCTGATTTGGAAGAACAAATCAGTGTCAATACGTGATTTGGCCAATAAAGCTGGAACCAGCGTCGGAATGTTTCAACGCATCAAGAAAAGGAACATCCTGAAGACTGTAGGACTGTAGAGCAAAACACTACATGGTGCAGCCCCATTGGGTTGTTCGCAATTATGACGTAGGACTAAATTGACGCAACTGAATGAATGCCATTTAGATTGTACAATGCAATATTTTTTCAATTAAGCTTTTCAGACCAAATTTATACAAGCAATTTGGTGTATTCTGATTGATTTGGTGCTCAATATTATATCATAGAAATGATTGAAAAGAGTACCAAACATTTTTTTGAGGTTTGCTAGGTCGTCTAAATTGTTCTTGAGTTCAGAACTTTAGATCTACAGTTGTAACAGAACGACGACGGTTTATCCGCTATACATTGTTATGATTTGTATTTAAACATATTCAATGAATATCCTGGAAGATCAATGTATATCATAATGTCTATGATATAATCTTGGGATAATCTATGCAAAAAAAACTAGCTTGACTTAGTATAGCCCATAAAGCTCCTGTTACAATTGTAGACCTTAAATTTTGAAGGATAGTTTGAACGACCTGAGACTAACAAGGCTATCCTATGATGACTGTGGACGTTTCAAAATATCCATTGAAAATGTTTGAATTATTTATCGTAGCTTGAATAGCCCAAGAGGCTTCGGTTACTACTGTACATCCTAAGTTCTGATATCAAGGTCAGTTTTTATGAACTTGAACATCCAAGATATTCTGATAATGATAATGATTCACTGAATGTATTTGAATGCATATCGTAACCTTTCATAGTTTTTTTTTCCCCTTTTCGGGACTTAAACCACTGCACACTGAGCCAGAATGAAAAATTAGCAGGAATAAATTATTTTCACTATGAAGATGCGACTTTAGAACAAAACTGTTTTGGGCAAAGTTATAGCTTATAATTAGGGCTTTGATTTGACATCAGTTTAAGTCCTTAAATATATTGAAATAAAAATTCTATCTTTCACTTTTCTTGACATAACGCAATACCATGTTCGACTTATTAGTTGTTGCTTATTGAATTTAAAGCAACTTTGCTGCAGGAACTATTTCCGTAGGTCTTTTGTGTCATTAGTTATGATCATTTTTACGCTTAAGAGTAGGGTGGCCCTGAAAAAATTAGTATTTTTCGCCTAACTTTTTCATTTTAAGTTTAATGAAAACGGTGTCTTCGGCGGTGTCGATTAAACACACACTTTAATGAAGAAAAAAAGTAATTTCATACATCTGTTCAAAAGATATCGTGGTTTTAGTCCAAAAATTACGATTTTTTCAAATTACATTTTTTTTTAAAGGGGGAAAAACGGGGATACAAATACGATTGCATATAAATGGTAAAGATAAGAGGTCTCTTTTGTATATAAATACTCAGGTGAATTTAAAAGAATTTGGGGTTAAATGGTACTATGAATGTATGTCCTTTTTAAAATAAATTTCTTGTTTTTTTCATAAATGTTGATGGAAATGACGAATAACTAATAATAATAAAGAACTAATATTTGCAATGAGTTCATTTTGATAATAAACATACATGCCAAAAACGTACCAAAATTATAAATTGTGCTACTTAACCACTAAACAACATTAAACAAAACAAGTATTTTTTACGCCATTCTCGTGTAAGGGTTTGAAAAATCCTCGAGGCTGAGCTTTCTTGTGTAGTGTTCTCAAAAACATTAGGTATGAAGCGCTTCAACGAGTTTGTGGTTGTGTTTTCATGTGTTTGGAACCAACATAATGGTAAATTCATACGATGTCAGTTGAACTTAAATGCTTAGCTCCCGAAACAATAATTCAAAATTTTAGTTTGTTTGTAGGTAGTCAAATTAAACTAGATGTTTGTGCCCAATTGAACGTGAAATTCCTGTTAAATGAAACTTGAATATATTTGCGTTGACCAATCTTTTTTCTCAGTACACCCTTAGTAAAGCGATATTTTTTTCCTTGCTTCGCTGGCTTTCCAATGTGCTGAAGGATTCAGAGCGTTATACATTTAGAAGTATAGTGCGGCATTTAAAAGTGAAGAAGGCTGCCATTGTTTTTTTGTAGTGTGTATTTAATTGAGTTCTAAAAATTTGCCGAAGACACCGTTTTCATTCATCTTAAAATGAAAAAGTTAGGCGAAAAATACTATTTTTTTCAGGGCCACCCTACTCTTAAGCGTAAAAATTATCATAACTAATGACACAAAAGACCTACGAAAATAGTTCCTGCAGCAAAGTTGCTTTAAATTCAATAAGCAACAACTTTGTCGAACATGGTATTGCGTTATGTCAAGAAATGTGAGAGATAGATTTTTTATTTCAATATATTTAAGGACCACCCTAACTGAAACTGATGTCAAATCTAAGCCCTAACTATAAGCTACAACTTTGCAGAAGACAGTTTTGTTCTAAAGTCACATCTTCATAGTGAAAATAATTTATTCCTGCCCAGTGTGCACTGCGACCAGTAATTTGATCTATTTTAGTACACTGATAGGCAAAATAAAGTGCCCACCTCATCGTTTTTTCAATTTCTCTCATTTACTTGGTTCAAATTTAAGTAAACACACTGTATTTTTTTTATTATCTTATTTTTTATATTCTTTTTAAGTTTCACTTATGGAATACTGAAAAAAAGGAGTTTTACGTAAAGAAAAAATAAATCAATTTGTGTTGAAAAAAAAACAGTATTATTTTGCCTATCAGTGTATATCCCGTATCCTTTGTTTAGTGTATGTCGAGTTAATTCACCACTATTGAGAAATGATGAAGTATTCGGTGCGGTTACAGTTGTCAAGTTACCGCTTTAAAACCCTTTGTGAGTGACAACTCTTCAAATGCGCGCCCCTTTATCAGTCAAAACTGGGTTAATTGCAAAGTAAATAAACAATGACTCCGATACTGACCATGCAGCAGAACCCTTGTCAAAACCAATTCAAACTATAGAACATCAAATAGAATATAAGAATTCACATAAATGAAGACTAACCTATTTTTCTTATTCCAAGCTCATCCTCGGTGGATGAATCCGAGTATTGTTACTTTTCACAAGACACAAAATGTAATAAGGACTAATATGTGTTCCTTCGACTACAAAAAAACAATATGTTTTCTAATTACGGGTCAACGATAATAGGTAAATAAGCTAATAGAAACGACTACAGATCCCAACTCTTGAACTCGAGAACAGTTATAGTGACCTGAAACATCCCAAGATACCTCATCATATCTGTTGACCTTCCAGAAGACACACGTAATACATATTGTTACTTTATTTTCTCCAGAAAACTTCAGTTACGGCTGTACATTTTATGTTTTGAATTTCAGGATAGTTTGGCTGGCCTAGAACATCCGAAGCTTATCTCATAACGTCTGTTGACCTTGCAAGGTATTCAATAAACCTGTTTCAATACACATTGGCATAGCCCAGAAAGCTTTTAGTACAGCTGTAGGTCCTATGTTTCGATCTCAAGAATAGTTTGGATGACCCAAAACATGTCATATTACTTTATAACATTTGTTGACCTTCAAAAGTATTAAATAAATATATTTGAATATTTATTTTGACTATCCCAAGAACATCTTCTTGTGTTTTTACGATCGAAAATTTTCACCGAACATGTTTGAGTACGTGACGTAACTTTGTGAAGCTCAAAAATCTACTGTTACTATCGTAGATTTCATGTTCAAAACTCCAGGACAGTTTTGATTACCTAGAGGATCACAAAGTTAGAAAATAATGACTGTTGAACATCAACAAAGGATCAAAGGATCATTGATTATGTTTAAATACATATAATCACTGTATATAACCAAGAAAAAAAAACAACTGTTACAACTGTAGATCTAATAAATCCTGCTGTGTGAGCTTTTTAGTGGAATACTTGTAACTAGAAAATGAAAAGAGTATTCAGTCGAGTATTCGTACACGACACTGAAGAAGTCTGCACATTGCAGACGAAATACGCGTATCTATCAAGATTAGCAATAAAGGTAGTTAGAACCAAATGGAAATTACTAATCTTTCTTCTCATTTTATAGTTGTACATTATATGTTTTGAACTAAAGAACAGTTTCGATGACCTAGAATATCCCTAAATTGTCGCATTACGTCTGTTGACCATCCACGCTCTTCCATTGTCCCTTTCTATGACATATGACTTAGAACATCACAAAGTTTTCAAATAATGACTGTTGACCTTCCAAAAAATTCATTCAATATGTATCGTTACCTTATAAAGCCATAACATATACTGTAACAACTGTAGGTCTGACATTCTGAACTCACGTACATTCTAGGTAACCTAGAACATCCAGAAAAATACAAGAATATTTAAAGTTAATCAACGAATTAAGGGGGGGGCACAGAAACATAAGTTCCATATTCTGAAACAACGCTTCACACTATTGTTAAGCCATTTATTTATCAACAATATCAACCACTAAAGTTGATGCGTAGAAATATTCCCTATCAATTGGTGCCTAAATTTTGAAAACTTTTTGAAAAATGACTGAGATATTAACGCGCAAAACCTGCCCACTTTTCGTGACGATCGTAATAGATTTTTTTTTGTTAAATTTTATCCCAGTATAGAAAACAAAGACCTAATCCTACATCGAAAATCTCCGAAAAAAGTGCGGAACAGAAGCAACGCGCAGCAATAAGGGCCCGGAAATTTGCGAGTTTGTAGCTACCGGATGCATATATTTTCAAGGACGACGAGACCTTTGTCAAAGAGGAATTAAAAACCTTTCAAGGTCCACGATATTACATTGCCGTCGTAGGGAGGATGTAAGCGATACAGACAGGTCGATTCAATTGGAGAAGTTTGGTCAAAAAGTTTTGCAATGCAAGCAATATATTCCTGCGGTATGAAATCTATCATTTTTCACACTACCGGAACCATCAATCTATCGATGTAAGTGTCTGCAGCAGGGGTTGCTACCTGGTTACTTTCAGAAGCATTGACCCCTCCACTGATTTGACCGAATTCAGCGTAGGCGCATTACGCCAAAACAACTCTCAATTGATTAATGAGAAAGACATCAATCCTTAAATTGCCCTGAGCTTCGGCCATATGGCAATAATAGTTATCAATTCACTCGCGCCAAAGCGGTAAAACCTTTATTTCATTTATTTTATGAAACGAAAATCCTTCTGAAAATTGTTTCTTAGTTTCCTAAAATGTATTACTTTGACGCAGAACTATGAATATTCGCCCAGAAGTACAGCCTACTTTTCAAAATGTTCGTTTGAATGAAATTATTTTTCCCAAATTCAAGTCAAAATTGACGCTCTTGTATGAAAGTCTCAAAGAACCTCAACTAACATGTTTTCATATTCTTTTAGAGTGTTTGCATGCAAGTTATCGTTTCTGCCCCTTGTCAACTGAATTCGTTGTTGTAAATATATTTGTTTAAGTACCTGACATCCTTCATGAACGACTAGCTTACATCATTAATGCGTTAAACATCAATTTTCGAGCGAACTCACCTGTAATAAAGAAAATAACTTAACGTTAGAGTTTAACCATTAACATCAATCTAAAATAAATATACAAATTGGTGATAGTTGGGATAATAACGTTAATCATTTGAACACCCCTATGCGCAATTTCACATTCTGTTACCCATTCAACCGAGCATCCCCATATCTCTCTCATACGTCACAGTCAAACGATTACGACTTCCAGGAATGAACCGCCATATGACGGGCCATTATTCAAATAAGCGCCGCAACAGTCGTCGCCGGGCTGTGCAAAGTTTATTAGTCCAGTTTTCGCTTTCTTAGTCCCTGTAGGTTTCGGCGTTTTGGTTGTAAGAGTTCGCGGAAATCGACGCTCGCGTGCTCTGGCCTGCGGACATTGTCCATTCCACAAGGCACACACGATTGACGCTCAACACGCTTCTGGTCTACGACGCGTCGGTGTCGTTACGGTATCTGTAGAACCGGCCGCAACTGCGTACGCACACGTTTATCAGCCTCGAAATAAAACAAACAAAAGCTGAGAAATCAACAAGTTTTTCGGGAAGATAAAATCTGAGCTGGAAGTGGAGATCTATGAATGGGTTGAAAGAGTTGGGCTTAGAGATGAAAATACCCCGGTTCAGCGATTGTACGGGTAGCATGTTTTGACGCATAGGATCATTTCAGATGATATCTAGCGTCTATGTCGACCCGGTTTGGACCGCAATACGGATTCCCCCTTTGCAGTCAAAGCGCGTTTTATTTTTTCATTTGGGCAAGAGTGAGAGTTCACGATTTACGGATCAAATGGCATTATGGACTGCGCACGTGCCGACAAGTTTGTTTATGACCGCTAGACTACCAGGAGGTCTCCACTAAGTATGTGGATATACGACTACTGGCTACCACCGCTGGCTTCCACTTTCATATTTTTTACCCGTTGGAAATTGTTTGTTTGATTTTATGACCGTATACTTTCCTCCGTGACACCGTCGTCGTCAACTAATGGCGTATGGCAGTACATATATGAAACAGCAGCTCGGAAACAGTGTCGATTGGCGGCACGTTGGGATTCAACTCACGTTTGGATCTTCCGCTGTGGGGTTAGATTCTATAGGCGCACACTGGGTTAGGAACGAAATTCGATGGATTTTGTCATTTTTTGGTTGATTCAAAAGATGCGATGTGTACTTGTGAAAAGCGGATTAATCCGTAGGAGTTAGTTCGAACGAAATTTAGCACTAGCTGAGACTAGCAAAACCAGTGTGCAACACAACAAATCAATCCAAAAAATCTACAACCAAAGAAGTAGATAAAATGTATCGCTCACTATTCGGCTTGTATTGAAACGTTTAGTTAGACTATCTAGCCCGGATGAGGCCACCAGCAACGTGACGTCACACCTGATTGGTTTGTGAGCTTCAATTTGTCAGCGTGTGACTCAAGCTCGATAGCGCCCGTAAATCATTTGTGCCCGGCTTCACTAGATTAGACCTTAATCTATTTTCAAGTACCCCTCGCGCATGACTTCCTCTTCACCATGCCTTTATCCACTTTTTAATCAACTGGTTGCCACCAACCGTCCGGTAATCATCTGGGTAGTCGATTATATCACCAAGTTCCAATCTAAAAAGCCTGCCAGGTCAAAATACCTACAACAACAGCAGCAGGGGAAAAAATCATTGCCCACCTGAGCGACAGAATCGGGTCAACTCTAGCTAAGCGTTGACCAATATTCTCAAATCCGGAGCCCGGTGCGGATGGATGTCGGCCGGTCGACAGTGGTCATCGAACATGTATACTATTTTGCAACTACGCGTCCCCCGTTGCTGATCGTGATGGTCGTGCACAGCTCAGATATGGACACATCCGATTCCGTTCATGGGTGCAATCGTTCGTCGGGGCATGGATCGGTCACATTTGGCATGGCGCGCGCCCTATAGCCGTCCATCAGCGGAAAAGCGTAATAAAATGTGCATAAAAGTGCATTTTTATGCAAATCAATCAAATGCAGTTGCAGCAGATGCCCCTTCACTGTCTGTGCGGTTGGATGATGTAGAATTAGTCAGTCGAACGCGTGCTGAATTCGATGGATTGTAGGAAAAGTCTTGGTGTGATATTTTGAAACTGAATCGATCCAGTATGGAACTTATATGAGGCACGCTTGTTTAGAACAATCATGTAAGCAAACAAACCATAAAAGAGCCATCCAAATCGAATGCTAAGTTACCCATCAGCCGCGAAAACGCACCTTTTGCCCCAAAATTTAAAATGAAAACACAAAACAAATGAGCCTCCGCCGATGCCGAGTCACGACTTTTCCCTTCGCTACCAAAAATGTGGCGATCTTCTTGAAGATCAGTTCGTATTTGTTTTTAACCTTTCCGTGTAGAACATTCTGCCAATTCCGAGCCAAATTTAATTTCTCGCTCTCTAGATGCTATCTATTGAAGGGGAGGATTGGTCGGCCCTCTCTCCGGCCGACGGCGACGATCGCTGCAATGAGTCGCTCCTTGTGATCTTTGTGATCCCTCCGAAAACCCCACCGAAAGATGACCGCTATAAAGCGCCGTAATATACCCGCTAATGTTTCGATTGTCCTTGTGCGCCCGCCGCGTGCACAGTTTTTGCTTTCGGTCACATCCACTTTCGGGATGCAGTTTTGGATTGAACCGAAACAGAGAGTTACAAGAAATTTTAACCTCCAAATGAGTCCGTCAGGTATGGTACGTTTCTAAGCGCACAGTTGCACTGAACCTGAAGGAATCACGAGGGTAGGAGGGGGATTGGAAGATTTGGAATGATGCCCCGAAAGAGTTTGGAATGATTTGTGGCATTCCGTATCGCGGAAGAGCCATCTCCAGCATGCGTTTTTTTTGGTTTGGGATGTCTGTTTTTCGGTACGTGTGGTGTTCTATGCGATGGAGGCGGCGCTTTGAAGATGGGATTTGTGATGTAAACTTTTATCTAAAATTGAAGTAAGACGTTCTCGGTTCAAAATACACAAAATTCTGCGCCGTTAATTGCATGCTGGTTCGGCCTAAACTTAAACGATGTAGGGATCAACATCCTAGAGATTTACACTGTGTTTGCAACGAGCTCAAAATCTAACAACCGAAAGGCAAAATTCAACCACCGTTTCTTAATATCAGCCCATTCACTTATCTACGAAGGTGTATCACTGTCTGGCAACATCTGACGAGCTTTGTGAGCGCGGCTGAGCCACACGTTGATTCAGATATGGCCCCAAAAACAGTAGAGAAAGAGCTCAACACAGCACAATGTGGCGTTTCCAGGCGAAATGACCTAGAAATGTGGAAAACTATTTTCGATATTTTTTGATTTGAATGAAACTTTTCATACGCGGTTAACTAAGGAGACTGAGAATTTTCCGCAATAACATAGATTTTTGTGACTCAAGAGTCAGTTTTAAAAAGGGCGTAAGCATTTTGAACAGGACTTCAATTAATAATTTGTAGCTCAAAAACCTTTTGGTAGTACAAAAAAAAACTGTCTAAGAACAAGTTGTGACCCTATGTGTGGACGTTGTGAACAAATGTACACTGAGAAAATCGATTCTCTTATTTTTTTTTCTATTTTTTGACTGTAAAACTTGAGGTTACTACGCAAATTTCAGCGGAGACTTCAGGATGGAGAAACCTCAGGAAAAAAATTCTAGAACATCAGCTATCGGTGCATTCCTCAAAATTTTATTATTTGCGAGAATAAACGTATTCTGATTACATAACCTGATTTTCGGCCATATTTCGCACGGGTCTAAGTACACCACGGCACGCCATTTGTGTGGTCAAGCGTCGCCATTTCAGAACCGTCACCATTCCCGCACCACCATCACCGCTTCAAATTATCGTCGCTTCGGGCCGTCATCATTATTGCTTCGTTTGTCACCGTCATCAGAAAAAAAAACCTGCGCAGGTATGTCCGTACAAAGTTTTTCATGGCAATGATTAGTTAAATAGTTTGTAGCTTTATAGAAATTCTGTCTCACACGAGTGTAGCTTGTAAATAGTTGTTAAATAGATTGAGATTGGAGTTTTTGTTCAGTTTCCGTTTTTTTATTAACGTTTCGTCCTTTAGCTGGCTCATTCGTCATTTTCAATATTGTGTTCGGCTGTTCAAATCAAGCACATTCGTTTGAAAACAGGTTCGTTAGTTGGTTCTGACTTTAAAGTCTAAAGAAACTACGGAAATTATATAACTTGAAGGTATTGGCGAAATTTTCGTTCATTTTATCGGCAAAAGGTGTTCATTTGAGGTTTTTGGTAACATATGTGCGTTTGAAGTAGGGTTTTCCCTAAAATACCGTTCGGGTGGTTCCTCTGAGAAACCAGTTTCAAACTTAGTCGGGCAAATTTAACATGACCGGAGGTCTCTTTTAATGGGAGTGGCGCTTAAGCCATCGCGTTTGACTGAGATTCAGCACCCTTCCCCCGCACGGTTTCAATGGTTAACCTCTATTGTGTTCCTGGTCATTGCGGAACTGAAGGAAACGAAAAAGCTAAGTAGTTGGCAAAAAAGGGTCATCCATACAACTCATACGGCCTGAACCATTTGTTGGATTATCTTCTTGCACCTTAAAAATGGAACTAAAGAACTGGGAAAAAGAAAAAGTGCAAGCTAACTGGAATAGTACCTCCAATACCCGCCAATCCAAACAGTTCATGAGGCCTAACGCTTCTCATACGCAAAAGTTACTTAAACTTTCGAAACACGACTTGAGCACATACACTGGTTTGATGACAGGACATTGTCCGAGTAAATATCACCTGAAAATCATCGGTAAACTTCATGAAGATAAATGCCGCTTTTGTGGATTAGAAAGTGAAAGCTCCAAGCATTTAATGTGTGACTGTGTTACCTTACCTTACCAATCAGACTAAGGCCGGAGTGGCCTCTGCTGTACACAGAAGTTGTTTCCATTCTATTCGGTCCATGGATGTTACTTGCCAGCCTAGCTGTCTGCGGAGGGTCCGACTTCATCGATCCACCTTGCTCGTTGCACGCCTCTTCTTCTTGTACCTGTCGGTTCGTTACTTCTGTATTATTTGTAACATTGATTTTTTAAGGGCGGCTTGTTGGGCCTTCCCCAACCCCCTGTCTCGCCGGAAGACCATCGTGCACAGCACTGTTTAGAGTCCCACACTGGCACAAGGACGATGATCAGCCACTCCTAACATGGAGGACAGACGCTGTTTTGAGCCGCCCCTAACATGGAGAACAGTCGCCCCTGACATGGACCCTTTGAAGAGGGCAGTCCCCCTTTCCTGTCAGCATATGACCAAGGTCCCACCGGGGTAGTAACCCAATCTTCCCTATGATTACTCATATCCCAGTCGGCACCAGGGGGAGGTAGGGGTGGGACTGTGTTGCACTATTTAAAAAACCATGCAGATTTTTTTGACAAGGCGCTCATTGAACCTGCTCCCAATCAAGTAGTACACTTCATAAGAAATGTAGTACCTGCTTGGTAAAATTGCCTAATGCCATAGTGGTAGTTACTTCAAATAGTAATAATTTCAAAATGTAATTCAATAAGGTGAAGTGTAGCAACCCCTTTCCTAAAATACCGTGCTTGGTAAAGCTTTGGAAGAAGCGGTTAGACGCCGGAAGTAAAAAATGAGATATTGGAGTTCTACAACAGTAACCAGATCAGCAGAGCCATGCCAGGACTAAGGGACTACGTTTCAGTAAGATGGTAAGCGACAGCATGTGCAAAAAAGACTTCTGATGTGTTCAATTCGTCACTTCGTGAGGCTTATAATGGCTTCAAAGAGATTAGTGAGACCAATATTGGCTTCAGTTCGTTTGCAGCTTTAAAGCCAAAGCAATGTAAATTACTCAGGTTCTTATAATATTTGTGTCTGTACCATTCACGAGAATATTGAATTGATGCTACATAGTCTAAAACAATAAGCATTCCAAAATGTTACGAAATTTTACTTCGAACAACTATTACGCAACACATCGTCAAGATCAAAATATTGTTATCTCCGTGAATGTGAAAATTGTCCAAGCCGGTTAGCTTTTGAAAATAACTTTTACTATGTCGAAACAGAATCGCTTAAGAATCTTAGCTTTATCGTTATATCGGAAGTACTTGAGCATGACACAATAGTGGTTTCAGTATTTATTTCAAAACTAATGAGGTTTTTGAAAAACAAACTAACGCAGTTGAAGAAAGCAATATTTATGTCTGATGGAGCTGCATCCCAATATAAAAATGGGGAAAAACGCAATTATAGACATGAACACCCAATAACAAGTGCAAAAGACTTATATGATTGGGTCGGTCAGAAAAATAATGATTAATTAACAAAAATGTCATTTTGTTATGTATCTTATGAAGACTATGAACAGGGAGCTACAGAATGGAGCAATATCTCTCAGCAAACTAGAATGATAACTGGTACACAAAAATGGTACTCTTTTGTTCCGCGTTCAGATTATCAGATAGAGGCAAAATTGTTTTCAAACGATGTAGCATCAAGCCTTAATAGTACATATAAACATGTTTAATGAACGGGAACTTCTCTAAACTAATCTTAATGTAAAAACTATATATGTACTTTAGCATGCGCAAAATAAATTGGAAATACAAGTGAACTAAAATATAAAAAAGTTTTTTCAATAATTTTCCCCTTTTTTTTATGCTGTTTATAGAATCGTCTTGCTGGCTAAGAGTGAGTTGTGGGAAACTAAACGCATATCTCGAAAAAAGTATTTTTGTGATGCTGGGGAACCACGAATAATTTATGAAAAAGCCGAATTTTCTCGAAAATATACTGCAATATCGAAACACTTTTATTTTGGCAAATAGTAGAGATTTAAAAAATGCCTTATAAGTGTACCTTAGAGACACTTTTTCAACTGAGATCTGCCCATCCTGAAGTTATCTGCAAAACTGACGTTAGAATTTCAAGTTTTTACACACAATATATAAAGTATACAATAAGAAGCAAAGTAGGCATATGTTAAACGAAAATTTTGAAAATACTGTTTGAACAATTTTTCCCCATATCTTTTGAACCGTTTCTCCAATCGTCATGCTGTCGAAAAAAGAGCTGTAGGAAACTTAACAAACATTTCAAAAAAACGCTTTGTAATTACTGTAGAAACACGAATGATTTATGAAAAGGCCGAATTTTAGAATATTATTCGAATATGATAAAAATAAATCGGAAATATCTCGAGAACAAATGCTCTTACGCAGATCATCATTAGGAGTTGAAAATTTTAAAATGACTTCAAAAATAAGATTGTATCATCAAAGTACGTTTATTCTTGCAAATATTAAAATTTTAAGAAAAACACCAAAAATTGTATTGTTCTAGAAACTTTTTTCCCTGACAATTCATTATCCTCAAATCTTCGCTGAAATTTGCGTAATAAATTAAAGTTTGGACAGTCAAAAAATAAAAAATAAATCGATGATTGGTTGTTTGAGATATTTTAATTTTAATGTTCATTTTCGATTTTTTTTTCCGAAGATATTAATTTTTTTTTTTCAGTGTATATTTTTTCACAACCCTCACACATAGGCCCACAACTTGTTCTTACACAATTTTTCGAACAATAGAAGGTTTTCCAGCTACAAATTATTAATTGAAGTGCTATTCAAAATACTTACGCCCTTTTTAAAACTGACTCTTGAGTCAAAAACGTTTTTTCATCAGTAGAAAAAACTTACTTTCGTGGGTAAAACCGGGTGCACAAATTTTCAGTTTTCAATTAATCGGAGACACTCGAAGTTGGTCGGTAGGTCATTTCGTCTGGAAACGCTCAACACAAGCAGTCGTCGCCTCATAGCGGGCCGCAAAACGTACACTTCTCGGAAGGATCCGTATGGACCAGAAATGCTTATAAAGTTGTACTTTTTTCCATATCTGCTGTTGTTTCATGGCGCACCACTGTTTTGATGTTGGGAAGCTACCGTTTTTTTTTTGACATGGTTCAAAAGCTGAGCTACCGGACGCCGGAGGAGACGCGCTGATGATGACGCGGGCTGAATTAATTACGGGTAATTTTTTCTCTGATTGTGTGGCTCGTTTGACGGGGCGATTTTCAATCGAAGGACGATTTATCATCTGGTAGGAAAACCCGTCTGTGGTTTCTCGTGATCCATCGCAGCCGACAGGCGTCCTCGCGTCTGAAGGATGTGTGTGCAATAAATCAATGTGATTCAGCTTCAATTGAATGAATCGTTAAAGCGGACGAGATTATCAACAGGTGTATTCGAAGTGATAAAATTATTGATATTAACCGTTTCCTGTTTCGTTCTGCTGATATAACACTCAAAATTCCAATCAAGAAACCGTCAATCATCTTGGATACCCTTCGAATTGTCCGCCGTGCACATTTTCTTCAACCCATTTTCCGAGAAACCGTGATTCAAGATCATGTAGCATTGATAAACAACGGTAGCTACTATTTGTCAATCATTCGTTTAATTAATCGTGTTTTATGCAGTCCAAAGTCCAACAAATCATTCCACTAACTACAGATGAACGATCGGTCAGCACTCGCGGCGGCAGTGGTCAGCCAAGCTGCTGCAAAAAATAGTACACCATAAAGCAACCACTGCACCCAGAACCCGCAGATGCCGCTTTTATGATAATGAAGTTGCCACGATTTTGCACCGCTTCGCTACCGTTGTGCGGAAATTCATCCAAAGACCAACAACGGAGTTCCTCCTACGAATCAGCAATTCACTATTCTATTGCACTGATCGTCATCGTCGTCCTATTGTGCATCCCGTCATCATCACGATGCAACAGCGCAGTCGGCGTACCGAAAAAAAGACACACGAACAGGCGTCATGTACTAACAAATTGGTTCAGCACCATTCCGTCGAGTAGGCTTCCCCCTTTCTCCGCACCCATCGAACTAAAGCGATTCTAATCCTAATTAAAATTAAACTATGTATGAATATTAATCGGTCAACGTCATCATTGCAGCGCACGGCAAAGAACTTCGATTGTGCCAGTTAGTGGATGGAACTATAGTATGACTTAATCGGGAATTTTTCGAATGCATAAATTAATCGCTCATGCATACACAATGCTGGTTTGGCCAGGAAACGGCTAATTTTTACAATTTTATATTAGAATCCAAAGTAGACAAAAAGGGTGAGTTAGACGCATTTGATTAATTGGAAATCAAAAGGATGAATAACTCAATCTTAAGTAAGCATCTAGTAAAGGGCGAACACGAAATTATTGAAGCTGTGAACCTTCATGTGTTTATCGGATAAAACACTAACTTGCAGGTCAGTTTTATGCACGTGTTAAGCTCCGTTTACATACATTTCATCAATTATTGGATGTTATTAGGTAAAAGTCTCGAACATTTCGATTCACGACATACATTAAAATGTATACATGAACGCACCAATTTTCTCATGTTTATCCACTTTCTACGCATTTCATATGCATCTTTTACTATCTCTTTGATCATCCTGAGTTTCCGCTTAATCATGGTCCAATAACATTCGATTGGACATTTGTTTTTTTTTTTCCTTCTGTAGAGTCAAAACTCAACTACATCCATTCATTAGGATTATTGTTGTTTGACCCATATGTATTTTATTTCGTGCTAGTCAAATATCCTGTCACAATTAAGGTGTGATGGACATTGGTTGACATAGCCCCTGATCCCAGTTAGGCTCGACTTGTTTTATAAAGTCTAATACCCTACCAGGATCGTTTTGCCAAATTTCGTGGGGCTCTAGTAACCCCTTTCCAAATATTGACATCCTTTGATTGAATAATGCTCCACTATTGCAGAGTATATGTTCTGCAGTTTCAGTTTCAAATTGGCAAAAACGACATTCTGTAGAATGAATTCTTCCAATTTTGTTTTGGTGATACCTACTTGGGCAGTGACCAGTTAACAGACTAGTGATAACACAAAGGTGTTTTTTACTAAGATTTAGTACGATCCGGGCTTTTACAGCAGTTGGTCATATAAATCTCTTGGCTTGTCTGCATGTATCCGTAGCGTTTAAGTTTGATTCTACCATGGACATTTCCCATTTTTTTATTTCATTCCTCAAAACACACTATGGGACTCCACAAAATGGTTCCGGACCAATTAAATTTGATGCTGAACCTTCTCCTGTTAAGCTGTCAGCATGTTCATTTCGTTCAATACCACATTGGCCGGGCACGCAGTATAAGGTAACTTCGTTCCTACTGACCAATTGTCTTAAAAAAGGAATGCATTCCCACACTAGCTTAGATTTACATGTGAAAGCTTTAAGCGTGCGGGGCGACCACGGCGTAGTGGTTAACATCCATACCTCTCATGCCAAAGTCACGATTTCGAATCTCATGAAAATACCCAAAAGGTATTTGAGTGACAACGACGGGAGATGAACCAGCCCAAGGCTAAAAATCTCGATAATAAAGGAAAAAAAAGCTTCAAGCGCATTGACAGCTGCTTGACTATCGGAAAAAATGCAAATCTTTGCAAATCTGAATTTACACGGTAAACAAATATTCACAAATTCATCTCTTTTCCTGCTTTAGGAATAAAGACAACGATTGGACATAGTTCAGGGAAGTTTGGTGAATTCATGTTCTTGGGGTCAAAATGCACCGAATTAGTGTCATACCATTCCAGGACGCTTTTAGAAGAGTTGCATGAAGCTTAATCTGGCCCAAATAGTGTAAAATCCTGGAGAAGAGCATCGAGCGGTGGTGGATTGACCGGTAAATCACCATTAAATACAGGGAATAGACAAAATTATCGGGGCAGGCATTTTTTTCAACTTTGTAGTGCTCTAACTTCATGAAATATTATCCAATATAAATTCGCTAAGAAGCATTCGACCGGAAAATAAATGTAGGTTTATATCACAGTAACATAATTGGTCATGGCCCCCGGACCCAGATTTGTTTCGGGTTTCCGGAGAGGCTATCTCAAATGTTGAATTTGTGATGAGATTTTCTACAAGATGCCGTTGTCAAACATTTTTCTTTTAGTAAACACACTTAGAGACAAAATGTTTACCAAGCCAAAGAAATGTCGATTACACTCTTCTCTATACTCAGTCGAATTATTGCTTGCCTATCCGAACCAAAGCTAAATAAATTAATCCGCTGAAGAAAGCTGGATCAGGCTAGACAGTGAGTCTTATAGTCCATATTTTTTTGGTAAAAACGTAATTGAATTTTACTACAGGTTTCGCTAAAAATGTTCCGGGAGTAGCCAATGTATTTCCCAAGTCTTTTTTTTTTGTCTTAATTATCGAGATTTTCAGCCTCGGGCTGGTTCATCTCCAGTCGTAGTCAGTCAAACACCACTTTTGGGCATTTTCGTAACTTCTCCGGGGGTGAGATTCGAACTCGTGACTTAGGCGTGAGAGGTATGGATGTTAACCAATACGCCGGGTTAGCCCCCTTTCCCAAGTCTATCAAATTATAATTATGAAAAATCAAGCAGGTAGAGCTGCCGCACGGCATGTTTTGGAGTAATGTCGTAAATGGCCTCTACTACGGGTTCCCCCGGGGACGTTCTGGTGGTTTTGGGAGTGGACAATATGGTCAAGGATCCACTTTAAGGTTATAATAAAGTTTGTGATGAAAAACCAAGGAAAAAGAGCTGTCACATGGCATATTTTGAGTAGAATAAAGAGTTAACCGCATTCAACACCCTTTATCAGAATCTCTTTCAAGGAAATGGCCATGGTTTTGTCTTTACGTGTGTTTACTATAAGAGATGACAACGGCATCTTGTACAAAATTACATCACAAATTCAACATGTGAGATAGCCTCTCCGGAATCCCGGAACAACTCCGGTGTCCGGGGGCCATGGCCAATTGTGTTGCCGAGATATAGAATTACATTAATTTTTCAGTCGAATGCTTCTTGGCGAAATTTAATCGGATAATATTTAATGAAGTTAGAGCACTACAAAGTTGATCAAAAGTTTGCCTGTCCCGATTATTTTGTCTATCCTATCATTTTTGTCAATAGTGGAGTCACTCAAACTTGAGTAAATGTTACTGGCATGGACAAGTCGACAAATCAGAAACATCCATCTGATTTGAGTCGATGTTTTTGATTTGTCGACTTGTCAATGCCAGTAACATTTACTCAAGTTTGAGTGACTCCACTTTTGACGAAAGTGACTCAAAAACGACTCAAAACTGAGTTGAAACGGCTGCCCGTGCGAGCAACGGATGAACGCAACGTGTTTACACTCATGTCGATCACAAAATCGAGTTCGAGCGAAACCGTAGCGTGCCTCTGCTCGATCATAGAAGGGTGGAGGCAAAGGCTGATTGTGTTTTTCTTCAACGGTTACATCTGCAAGCAGTTAAAATCAGTATCCTCTGTAGCATTGGTGCGACCTTGAGAAGAACATTTTGTACACAGAAACTCTTCAACGTTTGTGGTATATTTGACAAACCACATATTGATATCAACTCCACTTGATCTAATCGCAGGCATGGTAAAATCAAACGCATTTATAGTCAGCTGAAAATTGTTAGTGATTGCACTTAATTTAATCCTCAAAATGGTAGTTTCTACTGCGGCTTTTTTTTGCGTGTATAAAAATCTTCAGTTCGACCACGCAACATAGTTCGCCGATTATCGCAATTGGATAAAGCTTTTGATGCGTCATTTCATGTACCCTGTTTTAGTGTTTTAGTGGGTTAGTCTTCACAAGTTATTCCAAAATAACCATTCTACTTATAGATTTTCCAAAGAAGTAAGATTATGGTAAAACAAGCTTTCATTTTGGCCGCTACGGATTTGAAGTTCTAAAAAAGAAAGCTGGCAAGTTGTTAGGATTTTATCAGGTTTAATCCAGTAATATTAAAATACAGTTATTTCAAAATAGGGTTCTGTCAACAGATTATAACTAGGTAACAGATCCAGCATGCTCAACGATCTAAACGATAACCATGTGCGAAAACAAGGCCGATTCAAGTATTTAATTTATTTTATGTCCGCGATCGTTAGACAAAAATCTGAAAACTTCAGTCAATTTAAAAAGTGCTATTTATTTTTGCCCTCCAAAATGTTCGACTAAATAAATTATTTGTATCGGGCTTACATAGCACCAAAATTTTAGATCTTTTATTCTTTCGATATTCCATCTACTGTCGACACTGTCGGCCAAATACAGTCGAGCAGCCATATACAAGATCCTGCCGCTCCTGGAAAAAGGTGAGAACATCGTGTACCGGCTGTCCGACTGTTTTGCGTGACCGGAAGGCGCAGCAAGCGCTGAAGTGGAAGACAAACGGAGACGTGGGAAAAGGCGGTTAAAAAGTATATGGCCAACATGGACATCGTCATAACTCAAGGCACCCCGTGTCGCAAGCGCAAGTGGACCCCCAAATGCAGCGGACGAAAGTGCTTGCCAAAGAAAACTTCCCTGTGAAGCGTAAGGTGGCTGTGATCGGCAATGACAGACTGGCTTTTTGACGTCCTTCAGGAAGGAGACGTAAGGTAAGCTCTCACACGAAGTTCCCGAAGAAGGTCTTCTTGTGACTGACCATCAGTGAGAAGGGGATGTCAAAGCCACTCTTTTTTTCTGTGGGACAGGCGGTGTACAGCACAAAGTGCTTATCGGAATTCGCGGCTTTCATTAAGCAACGCCAACGATTGACCGGATCTGGCTCTGACATTTTACGCGAAACGGTCGCTAGGGGTGATTGAGCGCTTGAAGATCCCAGTCGTCCCCAAGAACGCCAACCCGTCAACATGACCCAGCTACGCACAATTGAACATTTCTAGGCGAACCTGAGATGGAGGATCTAATCGAATAATTTCGTGCAACTAACCAAAAAGGAACTGATCAATAAGACCACTAGAAGAATATGCCAACATCTTTCTTTCAACAAATATGGCCATAGTTCCACCCTTAGCTCAGCCGGTGAAGGCGCGGCTACAAAACAACAGCCTGTTGAACTTTTCGCAAAACGTAAATATCCATACTGGTCCAATGTCGAGCTTCTACTAGCACTCACTCACTACCCGGTGCGAATACCCTCCGTTTATATGTGGCGGCTAGTAAACTGTTTAAAAATGTATGGGATTGGATTGAATATTTCCAAAAAGAACAAACCTGAACGATTGTGCATGTGCTCATCGAGTTTATTTAGATAAGACAGCTGATCCGATTTTGGTAGATCCTTACGGTGCAATGACGTTTATATAAGGTCCGGCCCAACAGACAGCTTGCTTGTGTAAGATAAAAAAATATTGTTAACATGGCTGAGCAAGCGAGTGGTGACGTCACACTACCATAACATTTCTTTATTTTATTATTATCAGACACCCTCAGAGTGTCCTCTAAAGACAAAATTTTGCAAAATCATGAAGTTTAACATGTCGCAAGCCAGGTTGTGGCAACGATTTGAATAAGGACGCTATCCTGAGAAACTCGGATCTCGCAGGGTCTTCCAGGGAGGCCAGTATGATCAGAAATCCTCAAAACGTCTTTTCATGATCTAGTTTTTGCCATATCATGAAGTTTGATGAGTCGCAAGCCAGGTTTTGGCAACGATTTGAATATGGCCACTTTTTCGGAGGAACTCGGACTCCGGGAGGAACTCTAAGTGACCAGTATGGTTAAAAATCATCAGAATGTCCTCCAAAAACCTAGTTTTGCAAAACAATAAAATTTGATATGTTGCAAGTCAGGTTTTGGTTAAAATTTGATTATGGCCACTTTCCCGGAGAAACATAAAATCTCGCAGGGCCACCCCAAGTGGCTAGTATGGTCAGAAACCCTCAGAATGTTCTCTGAAGACAAAGTTTTGCAAAACCATGAAGTTTGATATGTCACAAGCCAGGATTGGGGAACGATTTGGATATGCCCATTTTCCAAAGGAGCTCGGAGTATAGGCAGAAATCCTCAGAATGTCTTCTGATGACCTAGTTTTGCTAAATTCAGAAGTTTGATATGCCGCATGCCATGTTTCGCATCTGAAAATATTTAGTTCTCCCATATTTTTGGAATAACCAGTGCAGATCCACAAACTAGGATGACTTTGTGATCTGTTGCAAAAAAACGCATCATATTCGGAAGACTAACGATTGAGTATATTTCTTTCTTTCTTTCTAAGCGTTTCAAGTTTATTGCTTGCTCTCGACGTTTCGCTTCGACAGTTATTAATTGAGAGCTTTCGATGTCAGGTACCATTTTCGCATTAGTTTAATTTTGGGCAAGTACAATCAATATTTAAACAGTAAAAGAGCGTCGTGAATTTGCTATGGCGTCATTTATAAATAATATAGTCTCACAAAGAATTGATTTGATGGAAATTCTATCAAAATTAAACTTTAACATACCAACATGGCATTTAAGACATCGACAGATATTTGCAACAAATTATCATCGCACGAACTATGCAAAATATGGACCGATTAACCAAATGATGGCTAATTACAATATCCATTGCAATAGTATAGATTTTACAATGTCGAAAGAAAAATTAAAACAATACTTCCGCGAGTGCTAGGTTTAAGTTAGTCAAGTACTTATTGTAATTAAAACGGTCTACAACTGATTGACGACGACAAATAAATAAATAAATAAATAAATAAATAAAAAACCCTATCCCCGGAGTCGAGAAATTTTCCTTTAACGAAGAATTCCTAGACCAATCCGGAAATCGAACTCAGCCACCTTCAGCGTGGTGTTGCGATTGAGTATCATAAATTTTAAATTTGAATTTTTCTATCTCATAGGGGTAGGCGACGTACGTGTTAAAGTGACAATGTAACAGATGAAACACACTTTCCAAAGATCTGTCTATTAATTCAAATTAAGCAAACAATTTCAAATGTCCTTTGCTTCAATGAACAGGCTCTTTAGACATGATCTGGAATGCAAGCCGTATAAGAAACAACGGGTTCATGGGTTGACGGAGCGTTAAAAGCATGCCAGGGTCCAAAGAAGCACAAATATTTTGGTTCGGCACGATGACGGTGAGATTTCATTTTCGGGTGAAAAGCCTTTCCGCCTTCAGGACAGTCATAATCAACCAAATGATCGTGTGTTTAGCAAAAGTTTTGCCAATATTCCAAGCAGGTTTTGAAAAACCATCTGCTTACTCATGCTTCAATGCTGTATGGGAATAGACCATATTGTTTCCAACAGGACTCAGCTCCAGCTCACAAGGCAAAGAAGACTTAAACGTGGTGCGTGGAAAATTTTCCCGATTTCATCACAAGCGAAGAATGGCCTACATCTTCACCGGATCTCAAACCCACTTGACTTCTTTGTTTGGGCTTTTGTGCTTCAACATAGAGGCCCTACAAAAGGGCCTACTTTAGATCGATCCATGAAACATTTGGTTGATATTTGGTATCAAATTCCTCAGGAAATTGTGCGTGGCAGCTGGAATGGGTTTACAAAGCGTTTACGCAAAGTTATCGAAGAAAAAGGCGAGAGATTCGAATTGAATTATTTCGGTTTATTTCTATAACATTGGTTGATTTGTTTTGCTGTAATCTCATTTTGTTTTAGTGACACCTATTGTGAGACACCCTGTAAGATAGAAAAATTTGCATTAAAAACAACCGGGAAACAAGGTAGCATTGAACATTTGGGATGAGATAAAAGTAGGGTAAGGGGATGTAATGTTAGCCTAGCTCCTTCATTCGGCCTATGTACCAAATGTGTCATTAATTTAGCAATAATCAACAAAATCATGTTGCTATTAAGATGACCGATGTAATCCGAAGCAATTGAGACAATATTAATCAACTTATAGTTTTTCACTTCCGCGTAGTTTTCCATTTCTTGAACTTTTGACGCATCATGATTTCACTGGTTAAGCTGAACAGATAATCAACACCATTTTCAAGTGATCTAAATTTGGCTTAATTGAATCGATAAAGCAAGTAATGCAGTCTGGATGTTCAGAAAATAGTTACACGTTACAAACTAACTGTTCTTATAGCTAAAACAACAATTATTTTACGAGAAGACGATAGACCCAATGTTGGGGACATATTTTTTTGTATGTTCCCAACTATGGCCTGTTGTATCAATAACGTAGTAAAAAGGTTGTTATTGGTAAAATTTCAAGTGAAAATGCATGTGTTTGCGGTTGCTTATATTCAGGTGGCTCATCTAAACACAAACCGAAGGAACTAAGTCGTTGTATATTGAGTTATAATGTTTTCATTATTGAATGGCTAGTAAATCATATATGAACATCACTTATGTGTTCCAAAGCAGTTTTACTTTAGTTTGTGTTGTGAAATTTTGTGTTAAGTAAAGCGATTACAGCTGGCAAATCCTTACTTCATAGAATAAGAAAAAAAAACCGTACAAAGACTGCATTTAGTAATAAATACATCGAATGGGACGAAGTTACATCCATGCATAGACCCAATTTGGTGCCTGTAGACTGACATTAAATCCATATCCCTTGAAAGTTTCTGACTTTATAAAAAGAGTTGTGTAACTTTTCGAGATACATACTACCAAATGTCTTATCAAACTTATCTTAGCAAGTGTAGAACTAGTTGAATCTCGCCTTCAGCTTGAAAACTTTAAGAGTTATCATCAAAAATGTAATCGATGGTTGCATAATAGGCTGAGTCAAGGGACACATACCCTATATGGGACATTTAGTAGCAATCAAACGGCCAACGAGGTGTACTTACTGATGTAATTAACTTCGTAGCGGATTTTTTTTTCCAAAGTTTTCCAATTAAAATTACAAATTTTAGGCGCTGAACAATGTTACTCGACATCGATTTACTGAAATATTGGCAAAACAAACTATCGGTACTACAATATTGGAAAATTATTATTATCTACACAGTTTGAAAGATACATTTAATTTTCTGCGTTATCTAATGCACATAACAGGGATGCTAGATTTGGGAGAAATTAATGGGCAACTTCATGTAAATTTAGGCTGAATATCCTTTCAATAAAGTCTGTTGCATGGCGTATGAAACTGCAAACAATTCCGTTGCATACGCTTGCTTTGGTTTGGAATTAAACTAGGATAAATTTCACGCACCTGATGATAAACATTATTTTTTCTGTGTAAGAAGAATTGGTCAACAAATTTTGATTGATGTTTTGAATGAGTTGGTAGGCTTTTGAAATATGTGTTCATCCCGTACTGAATTTTCCTTAAGGGACTGTTCATAAACCACGTAGACCGAAATTTGACACTTTCAAACCCCGTAGACTTTCGTAGACTTTTTTCAACCCCCCCCCCCCCCCTCCCTTAAGAAGTCTACGTAGACTTTATTAAATTAATTTTTTTTTAATTTATGGGCAATGCTCTACAACATGTGGCTGTGGCGGTTTGAGGAACGGTTTATGAAATAAAACTCAAACAATCAGGTTATTCAGTTATTCATTTTTATTTTGTTTCATAAAAATTTGGCATGAATAAAAAAATAACAACAATCAATTATGCAAATGCTAAAGATGCCCACATCATGGCTTGAACCAATAATTAAAGTTCATCAGCGGAAGTTCCCTAGTAGCACACCTGTTGCCATTAAGTTGAGAAGACATAAATGTGCTTTTGTTAGTCATAATCAAGTTGCTGCAACTAATTATGATCGTGGTGTGCTACTAGGGTTCTGGTGGAATTGTTTCTTGGATGTCAAGACCAATGATTTTGGCAAAACGTGATTCTATCCGTAGAACTTCCGTAGCTCGTCGACCTCACAAAGAATTTAATCCTGGCGTTGCTACAGAATCTTGAGTCTTATTTTCTTCGACGAAATATCAGCCTTGTGGATGCTTTTGCGTTGATCTGCGTTCACTTTTGTCGCAAAATGATTTCCAAAGCAAGTTGACGTCTTGCCAGACCTCCTAATGTATTTTCTACTTTGTCTCACATGCTCTACTAAATGTTTGTCAAACGGGAGCAAGTTAACTATCAAATATAATCTCATTCACGTATAAATGATAATACTCAATGCCCTAGTATCACAATTGTTGTAAATAAGTCAATGTCACTGATATGTGACTCAATTAAGTCACAAACAAGTTTCTGCAACCAATTATGAGCGAAGTGTTGTGGGGGCGACCCCGGCGTAGTGGTTAACATCCTTACCTCTCATGCCAAAGTCAAGAGTATGAATCTCACACCTGGGCAAGTTACGAAAATACCTAAAAGGGATTTGAGCGACTTCGATGGGAGATGAACCAGCCCAGAGCTGAAAATCTCGATAAAAAAGGGGAAAAAGAAGAGATGTGTTGCTTGGGTGGTTGACATCATAAAATTACTATTGTGTTGATACCATGCATTCGATCTATCGATGTTGTAAAAACCGAATAAAGAAACACAACCAACACGCTCAAATTACTGTCTCTTGTTACCCCTCTCGAAAAGATAATTAGAGAAAGTAATTTAAGCGTATAGCATTACCCCGTTCACATTGCAACCTGCATTACGATCTTGATATCAAATGCTACGCAAATTATTTTTGGTGAAAACTTATGCCTGTCAACGTTAATTTCGGACACTTTTATTTCTGTGTAGATTTTGAATTATTTCACGGAACGTTTCACTCATGTAACAGCTGAAACTCTCCACCTTATTTCGTGGTGCAACATGTTTACATTCTTGTTACATTCAGTAAAATGGCGTCGAATCAAGTGGACACGCATTTTTTACGAGCGGCAGCGAAACACGAATTTATCGGTACGCGATCCTGCCAAGCAACTAAAATTCCCAAAAGTACCGTGTTATGTGTATGCAAATCATTTGGCCAGCACTTGACTGCTGATTGGAAGGTTGGAAGTGGAACAAATCGAAAGGTATGCTCCCGATAAATGGACAAGAAGGTGATTGCCATTATTGAAAATAATCCCAATCTTTCTGTGCGAAATGTGGCAGGGAAGTCAAAATCTTAAGTAAAAAAATATGCAGGGGCAAGGACTGAAGCCGTACAAATTGAAAAAAGGTATCCAACTGTGATGACATGCAAAATTTCACGGCAAAAAGTCGTGCTAAGGTGCTTGACAAAATTTTTTGCAAACATTTTCTTGTATCAAAATGGACGAGGAAACGTACGTACTCGAAGACTTTAAATAGCTTCAGGGTCTTTATATCGCAATGCAAAGGAACGCCGTTGCCAAGTATTTCCGGAAAAAGAAGGTGTCCAATTTCTCGAAGAAGTATTTGATGTGGCAGGCCATATGTAGTTGTGGTTGAAAATCTAAAAGTTTCGTCTCTACCGACACTATCAATAAGGATGTGTACGAGAAAGAATGTCTGCAAAAGCGGTTGCTATTGTTTATCAGTAACCACGAATCTCCAGTTCTGTTTTGTCACTATGCGAAATCCTTCCTGAAATGGTATAAGGTACATGAGGTCAAATACGTGCCAAAAACACCCAATCCACCAAACTGTCCAGAACTTCATTCAAGCAGAAACTCTTCGAAACTAAGAAGAAAGCAAATGGCAATGACGGTTTCAAAAGAAGATGGAGAATCGTCACGACGGCCGTTTCCGAGGATACCGTCCGGAGCCTGATCACGAGTGTACCACAGAGAGTTCGAGAATTTAACAGAAAAAAGGATTAACATCTTAATCAACTGTTTTTAATGTAGATATAAATCTATTATTGTGAAATAAACAATCGGTATTTTTGAATAATGTGTAAATTTTGTTTTGCTTCTACTATTTTCGTGTCCGAAATTAAACGTAGACAGTCTTTAGATGTATAGATGCTAGTATGAATATAGTCTATATCAGGTTATATAGGTTGTAGTGTGAACAGGATGTTATGCTCCATTATTTAATTAGCTACCATATTATACTGATTTTATGTATTGCTTCATTTTTTACAAAGTTTAGGGCTCGAAACTGTGTGCATCTCTAAGCAAACTTCTTGAAACTGGAAAATTTTAACATTTAAGCTCAAAGATTCATAGAATAAATAAATTAAATTAAGAACGCAACCAGTAGAATCCACAATTTGTAAGTTTATTCGTATCATTAATATGTTGAAAATAAACATCGATGTTACTTTGGTTTTAAACACAGAATATGTTAGCAAGAAAGCAAGTTTATGTTTGCGGCCAATATAAACTAATTTTATGTTTGGATTTACCAGGAGTATATTTGTTAAGACGGTATTTTTCTCTGCGTTTTGCAGAGAAAAAAAAAGGTCTACGTAGACTTTTGGTATATCCCTCCCTCCCCCACCGTAGACAAACGTAGACTTTTTCGAAACCCCTCCCCACCCCCCTTAATTGTCTACGTGGTTTATGAATAGCCCCTAATGTCAACATGGATTTTCTTATATATTCTTTTGCTCAAACCTTGGCTCAAACCAACTGTAAAAATCACCGAGTATAACTGAAAATTTATCAGCAATTTGTCAAAACATGTAACCCAACTCAAAGTCAAGCTTGTTATATTCAATCGAGAAAGAAACCCTCTATATTCACCCGGTGATCAAAAGCATTCCACTCTAACACCTAATTATGAATGTGATAAGCGTGCATCAAGATTTCCTCTTCCCGCAGTCGCAAAGGTATATATTCAACTCCTTTGAAGCCAAATCGAACAAGCCGCCATTGGTTCCATTCCGAGGACCGGTTAGCAAAACTCGCCAAATTCCACCGGTATATGTACCTACTTAGCTATTGGTGCTACAAACGCGATCCGTTTGAAGCGAGCACACGATTCGAGATTACCAATACGAGTAGCTTGTTTAGCTGTCGTTCCCGCTACTTCTGGCAGATTGTCGGATTATGGCCACGGTTTTTTTTCAACTGGCAGAGGGCGATAGCAATCGCTAATAAAAATGTCGATAAATAAAATAATTAATAACCTCTTGTGTTTCGAGGAATTTCAGTACGCCGAACAACGCCGACCGTAGCCAATGGACACAAGAAGACGTCTGCTACCGGTGACCTTAAATGGTCAAAATTAGTTGTTGCTTTTTGCAGGTGCATGACTGAGAATGCTAATTGCTGAATGCCGCTATTCTAGCTTCGTATTGCCCCGTGGTAAATCTACTGATGGGATCGAATAGTTTTCGCACATACGTATACTAAACAGAAAAAAGGTTTATATTCACAGCACTGTGATATATTAAGACGAAATTTAATTGGTTGACCCACTGGAAGCTATCCCCAGAACATAAGTCTGATAATCCGTACCTCAAAGTCCTACCTACTATGTACTGGTTGATCTCGCTTGTCGAGCATCACCATATTAGGGCGGCACTTTCCGCTATCTCTGGTGCTGTTTAAAAGACCTCAACCCCACCACCTGAAATACCACTGCCTTGCATCGGTGGGCTTCACGCCTGTTTGGCCTGTTGCCTTCTCCAAACTGTCATCCAACAGCAGGGGGTTGCAGCGCCGATACCATTTGGAAAGCTGCGATTTTTAATTGGATCGAATTAGACAACGACGACCGTGGCGACGTGAGGCCGCTTGATAAACATGCCGCCACAAAAAGCGAGAAAGCGCAAGATTGCAAAACTATGATAATAATTTTAATAACTTAAGTGGATTGGCTTTTGCCTCCTGTAATGGTTGCCTCTCTGTTGGAGAAAGGAAGAAGATTGTAGGCAGGACTGAACAAGGACGTCTTTTGCTCGTGATATCCAGTGCTGTTAGTCAAAATCAAAACCAACTGGTATTTTTCGCTCAAACAACTTCACTTTTAAACCTCACACTACAGTTGAACCAAATATTTGTGATCAGATGCTCGGGCGGCAATGTTGGCAAAATATTCCTCGCATGTACAGAATTTAATTTCAATTATTTTGCTTGCCATACTGCCAGCTAGAAATAATTCCAACCATTTCTCACCTTTGAATGCCATCACGTTCTATTCCTCGAACGAAATGTTACCGCAACCGCAAGTAAGAAATTCTCTTCCATTCCGCCATATCTATGCACCGACATAATCCACAGCGTTAAAGTCAAAGCCATAAAAAACGCATCTCTCGCCGGTTCGGAACACCAAGACCATATCGGGCCAGAACCAATCGCGTCTACCCGAAACCTGAAAGGGCACATACACACGCCGGAGGACCAGAACGAACGAAAAGAAGTAGTAGCATATCTGCTCTGACATCCGAAGGATATATGTCACACGGCATTGATTTATGCTATCTATTTGATATGTATATGCATGCGCGCATCTACATACATACATAAACGCAAACAGTCCAACAGTCGGAACGGAGATCGCGCAGATGCCCGTGTGCGCCGGTGTCCATCCAATCCCAATGGTCATCGTCGTCGTCGTCGTCGTCGTCATCGGCCAATAATAAACAGCAGCCGCAATCGTACATATACGCGCCGCTTCCAAAGGGCACCCGCGGCCTCAGCAGCAACATCAACATCATCGACAACTCGATCGAACGAGACGAACTGGCTAACCGGGATTGCCACAGCCAGCATTTACCATCGAGCGGATTATAGACGCTGGAAGCCGCTTCTTGATTTCCATTCTTTCCTCCCGACGACGGCAAGGGTGGAGGAGCAGCAGTAGTGGTCAATTTCGCGCTCGCGCTGAGACCCCCGATATCGGTACGGTTTCCCGGTTGGATGCTTCTTTATGGACTTACGTTCAGAATGTGAGCAGGAGGGCAGGAGCACGCGGTTCCTGGTAACGCGTAGACAGGCACCCGGGCAGGACATTTTTCCTACAGTGCGAAGGATCTCCGAAGGTACGAGCGATTGGGGTTCGGAGGGGAGGAAATAATAAGAAGGCAATAAGCATACACAAACAAGTCACCGTGGTGCGCACGATTACTTGAAATGCCAGTAAACGAAAAGCTTTCTTCAGCGTAGAAGACGCGGAGTATGGAAACAGGAAAATAAGATAGAACTCGATCAGAATCGATCGCTGAAGGGAAACGAAAAAACAAGTGATGCCAGGATTTTCTGACAATATATAAAAGAATCAAAAACGCATTCTTTGTCGCACTTGATTTTGTTCAAACTTTCATTTAAAGTGTTAAGCTCAAACACAAATTTTCCAAACAGATGACAGCAAGTTGAAATGAAATGACTTTTTCAAGTTAATCTTAAAAATTAAAATTTAAACAAATCATCCTCATATGAAACTTGCTGTGTGATTTATAGTGCTCCTACAACCAAAAGTTCAAAATGTTGCAATTTTTGCAATCATGTCTTGATAAGCTGCATTTACCCATCTTGATCCACAAAATGTATGCATCAAATTCTGAGCAACTTAATTAAACCAACGTTGAATTTGTGTTCCAAGCTACGACCCATAGAGAAAAATTAAATAAATCTTGCAAAATTACAATAAAGTCATGCGAAATTGCAATAAAATCTTGCTTACAATATTTTGGGTGTAGTAGTTGAACTAGAAATGTTTAGCAGCATTTTTTGAACTCCAAAAAATCACTGTTCATAGGATGGTAGAAAATATATTATACATTATAAGATATACTTGATTTGTTTCGAAAAGATTGCATTAAATACCGTGCGATATCAATATGCAATATGCATGAAGAAGAGTTTTGCAGCTTCAGTCGTTCAGTTTTCAACTGAAGACCGTTGCGATAATTATAAATACACTAATGATCAACCGTCAATTCAAAATGCGTGTGAAATTCAACAAACTTTTGGCTGCCTCCTATTTTTTACATCCAAATTAAACTGATGTTGTCATATTTTTTTTTTCAATTTTTCGCAAGGAATTAATTAAAAGTAGGGAACATATTTGTTTTTTTTTTGTAATCAAAGGAACATATCTTAGTCCTTATTACATTTTATGTCTTGTGAATAGTTACAATGCTCGTTTTGTGCCCCGATTGTCCGAGGATGAGCATGGAATAAGGAAAACATGGTTAGCCTTCATTTAACGACTGTTCCAGAAAGTATAAGCACACCTTATTTTAACGGTTACTTTGAATATAATGAAATATTTCAACATGTTTTGGCTGCGTTCTTTTGTTTACACATTTCTGAATGACATAGCATCAAAAAAGTGCTCAGTTTTGTATTACCTATCAAAATGCGCCGTCTTACTCCGGAACAACGAAAAAGTATCGTGCACAAATGGTGCACTGTGAGCGGACTCTCCTTGAGAAAATTGGCCAAGGAAGAGGGTGTAAGCGTCGGAGCGGTACGAACTGCGATTCGAAAATATAGAGAACAGTGTACGTTTGAAGATGCGCCGAAGAGTGGTCGGAAATCCGGTCCTGTTAGTCCGGATATCGATAAAAAAGATCAGAGATGCTTACAAGCAAAAACCAGCGACTTCCGTTCGGGTCGTTGCGAAAAAACTAGGGACCTCGTCGAGTAACGTCATGCGTGCCAAAGAAAGACTTGGGCTAAAAACATACCGGAAGCATAAAAAACCAAAAGGAACCCAAAACAGGCCGCGTCCGTAAAACCACGGGCCCGCAAACTCTACGATTCGTTATAGTGTAGAAATTCGGGGTTTATAATAATGGACGACGAAACGTATGTGAAACTAGATTACAAAACGCTTACCGGACCACAATTCTATACTGTAAGCAAAGACAAAGACATCCTCGAAACGAAAAAGGCAATTTTTACCGAAAAATTCGGTAAGAAGGTTATGGTTTGGCAGGCAATATGCGAGTGTGGTAAAACATCTAGTTCGTACATCACAACGGAGACGATGAACACTCAGAAATACGTTAAGGAATGTCTCCAGAAGCGATTATTGTCGATGATCAAGCAGCACGAAGGTCAAGTAGTGTTTTGGCCTGATTTGGCGTCATGTCATTACGCAAAAGACACCTTAGAATGGTACAAAATTCAAAATGTATGTTTCGTGCCGAAAGACATGAATCCGCCGAACTGCCCGGAGGTACGGCCAATCGAGACTTTTTGGGCTTTAACCAAAGCAAAGCTTCGAAAATTCATAAAACCAGCGGACGACATTCAAAATTTTAAAAAAGATTACCCAAAATTGGTCAAAATGGTGGAAAGTACCACTGTGCAGAAGCAAATGGGTCATGTTCGAGAAAAAGTTAGGAGTCTTGGCTATGATTTAATATTTTGATTAAACGAGAGTAAAATATCATATAAAACACAAATACAAATATGATTTGCCAAATAATATGATTAGAACTAAAAAACCAGACTTTTTTGTTATGTTGAAGGTGTGCTTATACTTTCTGGAACAGTCTATAATAGACTCAAAAATGGTTCAAAGAAAAAAATTATGAATTTTAACAGACGCGTAACATTTTTCCTAGTTCATTTGTAAACCAAAGCAAGTGTAAAGAACGAAATCGCTTGCAACCTTTCATACAACACAGACTAGAATCAGGTGATATCGGGCTTAAATTTTGGAGAAACAGCTCATAAACTTATGCCAAATGTTGCATTCCATTTTTGTGCATAAAATTACGCAGAAAATTACATGTTTCTTTCAAACTGTGTTTTTAAAAACAGGTGCTTGTAAAAAAGTAAGAGTAGCTGAGTGCATAATTACGAATTTGCAATCGTGAGAGACAAAATGCCTTTCATGAAGAAAAATAGGCGGAAAATGCTTAGTTCTGAGCAGAACTTTTTAATTTTCTATGACTCTGAAATTCGATTTGATATTCAAATCAATAATTTAAGCAATTTTTTTGCAATAATTTGCAATATTTTAGCACTCTCGGATTTGCCACAGAGTACAGAGTATAATCCAAGCTTTAGGGAACAGCCTTAATTTTCGAAATTTCTTTCAACCGCAATTAACGATCACCGGTTCCACATCGACGGTTTGTTTGCACTTTGCGGGCAGTTGTAATTGTACTTGTACTTTTGAATTAATGCTCGATTCACTTTAAATCTGGACGCATTTTTCCACAACGCTCTTAGCGGTCGTTTCTCGAATGTCTTGACAGAAGTTTCCTTTGATTGTGTGGAAGCGCTTATTTTTTAGCGGTAAGTTTTTTAATTATTCATAAAGATTGAAAAAATTGTGACAGGTGGATGCCTAATTGCTGGTGTCGTTATCACCGGTCACCACTGAGTCTAGATACACGAGCTCGTCTATTGTCTCGATTTCATCATCTAAAATCGTGGAGGAACGCTAACATTGTCTTCTCGTGAACCTCTTTCAATCAAGTCCCTAGTAGCACACTTGTTGCCATTCGGTTCATATAACATAAATATGACTTGCTAGGTCATAATCAAGTTACTACAACTAATTATGACTGTAGTGTGCTGCTTGGGGTATTTTGTCTTACACGCAATGTTTCAAACTAAGAAAGAAGAACTAGTTACAAACAACAAAACGCTGTTAAAATCTAACGTATTCGAGGACTGGGAGCACCGTTATTGCAAAGTGAAGTCTCAATTTTCTAAATAGTGTAGCCTTTATTATATGTCCAGAATAAGACTCTTTTGGTGCACTATTCATGTCACGGAAATATCCCAAGTAAAAATTTTAGTTTTATTCCAGTCGTATTGCACTCCTCCTGGCTTTGTAGATAAAACTACATTCAAAACTGTTTTATCCACCAACACTCTATGCATCTTCAAAGCCGAAATGTGTACAAAGTGGCCCGCTCTAAAGACAGTTGTGAAAACAAATTAATAAAACCTCCATAAAGGTTTGGAAAATGTCCAAGTGAAAGATGTTACGACCACTTGAGAACCTTCATAAAACCTATTAACTGCCATCAAAACCGGCATAGGGCCAAATAGCCACAGCTGTCAAACTTCACTGTGAGATCGTGGTTGATTTTTGTTGTTCTGCTTTGTTCAATTCTCTAGTCTTCTGATTCATTCAGCAGTGAATAATATCTAAAAAAAAAGTTCTAGTGTTACGGGAAATTTTGTTTAAAAGCAACATATACAAAACAAATTGAGTTTTTTAATTGCTTATCATGCTTCAAATCATATGGGCATTAAATTTTACGATAAATATTGGCACGATAAGAGCCAAAAATAAATACGCCTTGGAGATTATTCGACTTAACATCGACATAAACAAAATTGAAACAATATATTCGATAAACTATCCATGAATTTCCTGAAAATTTTAGAAATTTAATAAGGCTATCTTAAAGAATGCTAAAATCAGTATCTGATCTAGAGTTCATTTGTATTACATTCAAAATTTGGTGCATTTATTTTTCTACATTTCAATTATTTTTTATTTTTCAATATGGCGATTGGAAGATATCAGAGTTTTGCCATAAAGCCAATTTATATTCGCAATGGCTACTATAAAACTATTTGGTAACTTTCTTCAATGCCAATTTGCGTTGAATGCATTAACTGGAGGCAAATGGTTTTAAAATGCTTTTTCAACTGACCATAATAAGTTTATTTGAATGAGTCTGAAAATGTCATTTCAAAACAGCGAGCTCATAATATCAAAATTGATAGCAGTAAAAGGAACTTCAGAAGACAAGGTTTCAAGATCATTGTTAAGAAGCTGTGTAGGTTCTCATAAACCTGACTAAAATTGGAGACCTATTGGCACTTCCAACGGCCATAATAAAACCAAATTCATTTTTAGTGGATTTAATAAAACTTAAATTAAGCTTAATGAAGCTGCTTGGTTTTGGCAACGTTACTTGAAATGGCTCTTTTGACCCAACCTTAAGACTAACATTAAGTGTTCATTGTTCATTGGAGCTGATAAACTACTTTCTATTGACTGATAGCCTGAACCATTAAGTAAAACTGACTTATATGCGAGAATTTAGGGGAATTCAATCAATTTACCTTAGTTCAGGGAGTTGCAACCAATTCACAGTGGTCCAGAATGTGAATTTAGCTGGAAAGATACATTTTAAGCCTAAGTTTGAAGTTTTAGGAGCAAAATTGTATAATACAAAGTTGTGTCTAATAACAAGGCGCTTCTTTTGGTGTGAATGAAAACTAAGGTGGTGCTTATTTTCAGAAACATCGAAATTTAACTTTTTTATTAGCTGAAATACAGGCATACATCATTCGAAAAAGTTGTAGAATAAATAATTTCAAGCAACTTTGATGGTACCTTTTTTCCTATACGTTTTGATATGATCGAATTAGAGCATTTTTACGTATCTAATGTGGGTAAACCTTAACGATAGAAACGTCAATCCAATCGTATTTTTAAATCAAAATTACAATTTTGATATATATCTTACAAAATTCCGTTGAGAGCAGTCTAAGTATTAAACGTTTCACAATTCGTAACTGATTCTTTGTCAAAATAACCACACATAAAAATTTCGGAAGATCATTTTCATAAGAGTTAATTTTTCTTGGGAATTTTTTTTGGCACAATTTCATAAGAGTTGAATTTTCTCAACAATTGTATGTGAATGTATTAACGAGATCACATCCATATCGATACATACAAAATAACTATTCTATATGGATAACAATTTTACATACATTTCAGAAATGGAAAACGCTGAACACTTTTTTATTCCTGAATTTCATAGCAAAAATGTCAGCCCTCGTTGATAGGATTGACTCCATCTGAGATGCCACGAAACTATCTTAGAATTAATGTTTTAATTTGACGGATTCAATGCTTACTCAAAAAACTGTTCAAAACGCATAGATATTCAGCACCCAATTAAATTGTTCGACTAATATTCGATTTACTAGTTTAACTGCCAATTGTTAGCTGGGAATATTCCATCAATTTGGCAACATTGCTTCAAGGGCGCAAAAATCATACAGAAGATCATGCATAAACGCTTTCGATCCACATCGTCCGAATCCAGTCCACTCAGACGGTCCAGCGGGACATGTGGGAGGGCGGAGGCATGAGGAATTAAGACTTGCCCAAGAAAAACTGTCCCCTCTCACAAATCTTGACTGGTTGCACCAAGAGTGGATGCTACAGTTCTGTTTTTTTTTTTTATTCTACCTCAATCCCTTGCAAATCTGCGGCCCTTATTTGATATTCGTTTGCTTATTTTTTATGCTGATTTTATGGGCAGCATCAGGCTGACTGTCCGGTGTTTGCGATTCACCACACTATCCGAAAGAATCCGGCTGACGAATGCATTTTCATTTTTTTTCCTCCTTGCGCTGCCCGCACCCAGCCTACTTGTGATGAAAAAAAACCCGGAGATTTCTTAACCTTCAGCGGTCGATCGATTTGGACACTTTTCCTGTTTCTGAAAATTCACCAATCTCCTGGAATGACATGCTCACAATGCGAGGACATGGTCTTCAAATTCAAACTCGAGATTTATGGTGATATAAATTTGAAATGCTGAATTTTCTGGCGCAAAACTTCTATTCCGAAGCGCAGACGTTTGCTTGTTTTAATTTATAATTTAACAGAAATTTGCCTTTCCGTTTCTGCTTTCGGGGTCTCTACTTCACCAGAACGCATTCCAGAAGGGCAAAGGGGTCACATCACCTTCAAACGTTGTTTTTTTTTTTGTTTTGCTTCTGTGCCGGTTCACGCTTGAGCGAGTTGCCGTCTTTGTCGTCTTTTCCGTAAGACTCATTCGAATTGGGGTTCCTCTTTAATGAGCACGATTCCGATAAAGGAAGACCTGAATGAAGGTATTCTACACTTATGTGCGAACACACGAAGTGCGTTTACGACGAGTTGCTGTTGATTTTTGGACTCTGGTGAACATAATTACACCGCAGGACAGGCGGATACACTTGTTCACCCGCATAGGTATGCTTTAGAGGAAGTTACCATGCGGGGCAAACGGTTTCAAGAACATCGAACGACGCTAGTTGCTTGAACGGTTGCTTCCGCTCAAAGTTTGTGCCGTGGATTGCCTCCTAATCTAACGACAGGTTTCATAGAGTTCTTACTTACGACCGTTTGACGACTAGAATGTTAGATTGAAGTATGCAATTAAGTTGATCGATTTGCTGGGTTGTGTCGGCTCGGAAAAATTATGTAATGATCGCTAATGGTAATGCAAAGTGCCTCCATCACCAAACCCATCTGATTGAACTTGACATAACCCGGCCAATCATCCAGCGAAGTCAGTCCTGTACCAAACAATTACCGGCAGTGCCAAAATCAAATTTAAATTCACTTGTTATTCCCAGCCCGAAACATGCCTCTAGGCCACGGTAATTCGTCGTAACTAGTCAAACACCGGAAATTATTTTCGTTATAGACAAGAAAATAAAATACGGAGCCAAATGCGAACGCGTTTCGATTCGAACACACCCAGATATCGTTTTTCTTTGCTTCCCCTGAAACACGGCGCACCTAACCCCCCGATCCCAGTGCACATCATTTCATTCATGTTCTCCCTCGTCCCAACTCTCAATAACTATTTGCTGTGGAATTAAAGTGATTACACTTCTGAGTCCCCACACCCAGTCGAACTTTGCTGAACAACACGGACGGCTGCTAGCTAGGTACATACATACATGCAACTACAACACAAGAACGCGACTCGATTCCAAGATCGGTATCGGCCAAACATTACGTTCGCCTTCACGCTGTTCAATCACTGTCGAAATCATCAACTCATGGGGGACGAACGCGCGAGTCGAATCTTTCTCTCCTACACTCTAGTTGAGGAAAGTAACAACAACACAAACAGAAAACAAACATCCCCACGGGACGGAACTACCTCTCGTTCAGAACTTGGACATTTTTTTCCTTTGATTTCTTGATTATCATCATCCAACACAATCCGGACTGACGACGACGGCGACGACGACGACGACGACGCGACAGAACTGGGAGTAGGTACGGTGCATGCAGCCCAAATTATCTTGGCCATGGTGCCAGGAAATGTGTGTGTTTACGTTCGTCTGCTCAATTTCGACATATTAATGATTGAATTATTGAAATTAAACTTCAAAATATGAATAATCTGGTGATGCCCACAACGTAGTCGACGAGGCGATGAGTTTATGAAAAGTATGAATCTACCGATAGGGGAGACCGTGTTAAAGATTGTTCGCGTATCGTATGTGGGAGCAGTTGTGATACAATGGGACAGCGAATAATTATTTGGTAGCCTAAGATATTGGTATAATTTACTATCTACGTAAATCGCAATGGTCAACATTTTTTGGGTATAAATATTACTTACCCAAACCAAACAATTCTATAATTGACAGCAATGTCCGCAAAAATCAATTCATTTGCACTCAAATTAGCTAACACTGAAGACAACCTTAACGGACAGATCAACTATCTTTTTTTTTTCTCTGTGAGATCAACTATCTCCATGAGTTTGATTTTTTTTAATGACAGTATTCTCTTGACCAGAGGCAATTAGGTGTATACAGGTGACAAAGAGCAAGGTGTTAGTCGGTATTAGTAACGAAAAATGGGTAAACAATCCATGGTTTCGGGTAGTGACGTAAAACTCCAAAAACAAGCAAATGATAACAAAGCAAGTTAAGTTTTTGTCCGCATCCTTTTAGTGCACAGAAAAACATTTTCAGCCGAAACCTTTTTAAAACTATACCAATTACAGAAAACAAAGATTCCACCTTGTGATTTGCTGCTGGTGTAAATTGTTTTTATTGGAGATCTATGCCACAAAAAACAGGCTGTACATCATCTCATGAACACAATGACAGTATTTTGCATTACACTAATACAACTAAACCACTTCTCCTCCACTTGTATTGACCTCATTGGACCAGAACAACTGCGTCGATGGATGTTCATTATCGCCTGTGCTGTTGTCGATATCAATATTCAATTTCATCTAGGTAAGGATGGTTTTGAGTTTCAAATGAAGAAACAATATTTGTTATTTTTAAATATATTATTTAGGCTCAAATTGATAGGATACAACTACTATAAGTTGTAATTATGATAATAGAGGTGAGACTCTGCGTTTGACAGTTTTCCAAATAACCATTTTGATTGAAAATAAAATGACTTTTCGATGTTTACATGCGACTTTAACAAAGCTGGGCTGGAAACTCAAACTTGAAACTGAGTATCAAGAAACGAGTAGTCAAAGAAGCATGATGAATTGATTTGTTCATCGCCCTTATCGTTGACATCTGAGATTTTCAAAGCAAATTTTATTCATCTAAACTGCCTCGAAATGCTGTTTATTGCGTATGACAGCAAGTGATAAAAATAGACACTGATTTAAAGTGAAATACAATCACTTTAAACAGGCAAATGAACTTATGATTTTCATCTGACACAACTTATGCAGAATTTTTGTGTTCTTCATAAGCGTGACTTATGAATTGTTTTTGTCTTACACATTTGTGTTCTTGTTCCCCCTCAGCCTTCTTGTTGATAGACGAGTGGTCCCGACACAGAACCTGTAGCTTGAACGTTAATAGTTTGATTCCAGCTTGCTCCAGCGTTTCTATATTTTCCAATATAATTTTATTTCATAAGGCATAAAGTGTGAATTCGAATAAAAAATGGTACACCGAAAATCTTCTGTAACTTTAGAAACCGTATGAGTATAACCGTATACAAACCTGAAAATTTAAGCAAATTTTATTTTTAATCATAGTGTATTATTCACCTAACAATTTTAAAAGATATTCAAACAGTAGTTTCAGTTATGCCGTCGAAATTGTTCGTGTACAAATTTCGTGTACTTACAATCATAATCCAGAGGCGTCCCACCGATGGACCTCTTAAAAACTTGGAACTGGAATTACCACTGTACTGGGCTGTATGATAACAAGGTACAAAAAGCCCCAAACCAGAATGAAAAGCAAAACATCACATCGTTGCCAAGTCTAAATTCGATGTTTCGAAGGATGTTCGAATGAAGATATTACCGAAATTTGCAAAGAATTTCCGATATTCAACGCAGCCAATTCCTGAAAGCATCCTGGAAAATGACGACTTCTTGAATGCATAATTTTTCTTATCACCGGTAGCATGTACCGCTTAAAAGACTCCAAGAAATAGAGCGATTCCAGAAAGAGTGTCTGAAATCACTCTACTACTTTGAATCAAGGGAAGGAAGAAAGCATGGAACTACCGTACCAAACGCTTCCATGTAGAGTTAAATAATGTGAACAATTGTATCTTATCGTTGGGAGCATCGATGCTAGAAAGATTAGTTTATGCGCCTTTTGCCTGTGGGTGGACTTTAGGCATTTGAACTAAAAGTCTGGCAATAACTTTCCAAGACACCATATCTCGCTCACTGATATTGAGATTGAAATTTAAAATTTACAGAACAAAACATTTAGCTAATAATACAATAAAAAGAACAATCCACGCTAATTCTTCCAAAACTAGGACAAAGGGACCTGTTAAAAATATGAATCCGTATTTCAAGTCCGTCAAGCAAAAATACACCCTGAGCTCAATCACGTAATCGGGAACTAGTTCACGTTTTTGGGTAAAAATCATGAAAACGTGAACTAGTTCACGGTCCGTTTTCAATTTCGTGAACGCTTTTGTTTCTGTGTATATTTATTTTGTTCCTTCTGGAAACTTTGCTTCTATTGATGTCCAAGCTCATCAATTTAGCACCACCCGGGTGAGACTTGGTCTAATACCCAATGATGAACCAAGATAATGAAATATCTCCAATCCGCTCATCCAATCGCAACATTTTTTGATATAAGGGACGGATTATTATAATCTCAGATAACTTAATCATATCGACAGGCAATCGGTGTAGACCCACCTGGTACAAGATGCTAAGAGGTGGACCGATCGATTTGATGAGCTACCTTCCCCAAAGAATTTCCGATCTGTAGTGAAAAAAGTGCTTTCTTCATCATTTCTGGAACAACGAACGATGCGATTTACACGGAAGAGTACCTTAAGAAGCGTATCTTGCCATTCATAAGAATGGAAGCACAGCGGATCAACTCTGTTTTGACCTGATCTAGCATCCTGCCACTACACTCGAAACGTGTTGGTGTGGTACCAAACCAACGGAGTCAATTGTGTGCCAAAAGATATGCACCAACCAAATTCACCGGAAATTCGCCCAATTAAAAACTTCCGGCCAAAACTATTGAAACAAAAACAGAGATGTGAGTCAATGGAACAAAAACACTGGGAAAATCGGCTGTACACAATTTGATAGGTGGAAGGAAAAGAAAGATTTGGCAATTCGGAATACGAGATGAAATTGAATAAAACATATGTTGTAAATCATAACTCGTTAATAGTTTTCAATTCGCTGATCATTTCAAAGAATCCCAATAATCTGTTGAATTCTGGTGATTGTGTGTGCCATTTTTATCGAATACACCCTTTAATAATGAAATTCTTACTGAACTCTGAATACTGAATTGCAAATTTATGAATATCATATGTTTATTTCACGGAACGATGATGAAATCGAGGCGGTAGATGAATGCGTGTATCTTGGTGCATTGGTGACCACCGATAACAACATCAGCAGAGAAATACAAAGGCAGATTATACCTGCCAATCGTGCCTTCTTCGGACACCGAAGGACACTTAAATCGAACAAAGTTCGCTGAGCTACAAAGCGCCATTAACAAGACATTAATTAGACCGCTAGCCCTCTACGGCCACGAAACATGAACATTGCTTGGTGTTGGTGTTTCTGAACGAAACGTGTTGCGTACAATCAACGGTGGAGTCCAGAAGGAAGCCGTAACGTGGAGAATGCGAATGAACCACGAATTGCATCAGTCGCTGGGAGAACCTTCCATCGTACACTCCGCTAAAATCGGCTGACTACGTGGGGCTGTTAAAATTATTCTAGAAAACGAAACGACACGCACAAGAAGAAGAAGTGCCTAACGAGCAAGTTGGATCGATCAAATAGAAAGGCGACCTGCGGACCCTTCGAAGACGGCGAGGCTGGCGAAGTGCAGCCATGGACCGAATAGAATGGAGACAGCTTCCGTATACAGCAGATTCAACCTGGTCTTGGTCTGATTGGTAAGATAAGTAAGGTAATTCAACAAATATAGGAGAATGTCTTCGGTTTTCCAACCCGGAATCCAAGGGTTCAATTCACGATATAGTCGTTTCACTACATCGTATGGATCACATATGGATCTTCGGCATATGGATCTTTTGCATATGGATGTTTGGCCGAATTAATGTTTGGCCGCATTGGCTTTTGGCCGAATGGATGATTGGTCGAATGGACGTTTGGCCGAAAGTTGTCTATCAGCGTATGTGTATTGCTAAGAAAAGGAAAGAAGAATAAAAGAAAATATCCCCGAACGCATAAGGTAGCATCTCAATGTAATGAAATATTCTAGACATTTTACACTTAGAGTTTATTAATATGCGGGCACATGTGCAGTGATAAGCATTCTGATTAGGTTTCAAAATTGAGCGAAAGGGCATGGGTAAAGTGGTACTCGAACCAGGGCCTGTTGCCTGTTGAGGTGGCAGATTTATCCGTGCCTCGACCTACTCCACAGTGGAATGTTAGGCAAAAGATGAAGTCCTTGGTTCAAGTACCACTGTACCCATGCCCTTTCGCTCAATTTTTCAAACATCTGTTCGATTTCCAACCTGCCGTACACTGACGGAACTTTCAACACTTTCTCTTCATATCTTTTCTAGCAAAATAATCACAGTCCACTCTTGGTACCTCATGGTGATGAGCGAACATCTCCTTCTACATCATTTTTTGTAATTATTCGTCAACAGATTAAAATTTGTTTAACTAAGTTTCATACAAACATTAACACAGATGTGTTCGAAAACAACGCTTATTAACCTCATGGGACATATTAAAATCAAACACGTTATAGCAGCTGCTTAGCACAGAATCGTGTTTACCATAGTTGGTCCTTGTGTGCCCGTTTATGAAGAAAGATTGTAAACAGACGCGTCATCGAGTGTTGATATTTGAGAGACCAATTAAAGTTTAACAACCCATGTTTCCCTGAAGGAGATCACCAACGATAGACGCTTTGTTCACTATAAGCCTCCCTTCCAACAGTTCCTGGTCGTCCGACGTACATAACTTGGCAATGTGCGAGGATCTTGTCAACGAAGGTGTCGCAAATCAAAGCTTATAAACCTCTCGCTGAAAGGCTTTGATCTTCTGCTCTGTATTTTGGTAGAAAGAGGATCAAAACACTGTACAGTACTCCAGAAAAGGACGAACCAAAGAGCAGTATAAAACCTTTAGATAATAAACGTGTTAGTAGTTTTTGTGTAGCGGAAGTTGAATCCTACCTGATCTGAGGCCTAGGAAACAATAAAAGAAATATTGTTCTTGAATGACAGTTTGGAGTCGAGCATAACCCAGATCCTTGACTGTTGTTTCACGTTACAAGCGCGTTCCTCGAAGCATGTAGTCGTGCAGATACATCGCACGCTTTCGACCAAAGTAGATAGCATTTGGATACATTTAAGGACATTCTGTTAATTCAGCAACAGTCGTCGAACACTTGCAGTTCCTGCTGAAGAAAGTGGGCGTCTTCCTGGACATTTTATAACCCCCAACAGCTTCAGGTCGTCTGCATAGGATTAGAATTTTAGGCATCTGATGACCAAGTTCACACCGTTCATATATAACAGGAAATGGAATGGACCAAGACTTCCTTGAGGTACACCGGATGTTATTTTTATCGAAAACCGAAGAGAGATCTGCGTATGTGGTGTCTACTTGATGGCCGCGTTCCATTTCACGGATAATGCACGATGTAAGCTATGGAAAGATCGGTCGCCGTTGAGCGTTTGGGCATAAAACAGTGTTGGTCGGGAGAAATAGGATGTCTTTCGAGAACAATTAGTTCGAATAGTTTGGATACAGCACTTAGTGCTGCAGTTCCACGATAGTAGGCGACAGACCTGTTGCATCCCCTTTTGTTTACTGAGAGGACAAACGACTCTTTCTACGATTCAGGAAACACGCCGGCAGTTAATGACGAATTAAAGACCGCAGCTAGTGACGCAGCAAGTATGTTTAGGCAACGCTTCGGGGTAGTTGAAGGAATCCCAAGTAACATTGCCAAAACCATCCAGTTTTATTAAGTTTTATTAGAGTTTTATGAAAGCCACTGGAAATCAATTTGGTTTTACCAAGAGGGGTACCAAGAGGTGCCAGTAGGTTTTATTTTTTAGTCAGGTTTATGAGAACCTACACAGCTGTTTTACAACGATCTTTAAACCTTTTCTTCTAACATTCCTTTTACTCTTATCAAAAAATTAAATGCGCAGATTATTTGGAGCATGATATTTGGAGCATTTATCTGCCTTCCGTCTGAAATCACCACACCACTATGGAAAGTGCGTGCAGGGCCAAATGCAGACAAGTGAGGACCATTGCTTTTAGCAGCTCCGAGGTCATAATTGATAATCAATATCATTTGGTGATTGATCCTAGAAACACCTTAATTCATTCTATCCGCATGCTTCACGATTGTCGATTACCGTGCGACGATGATGACGGCGATGATTCGTCAGGTTACTTGTTCACAGATGTTGCTGCTTTATTCCTTGGCAGTCACAAAGTGTGATTATCTTTTGCCATGGTTTCTATCAGGTGTGACAATCATTTCAAGTGACGACTTTGATGAAAAAAATGTATTTCTTTGAGATTTTGTATAGACCTAACCCCTGTAAAAAACAGCGGGTTATAAATATTGTCGGTTTATTTAAGATCATCATTATAAATACGTAGGTTTCAAGGCAATAAACCGATCTTAAAATTATTAATACGGATAAATTATAATTAAGTTTTAAGGAGTAACGAAAGGTTTTGTTCAACACTAAAAATTATAATAAATTTCAACAGGCGCGTATAATTTCCCTTAGTTTAATTTCAAGCCAAAGGAAGCGTAAACAACGAAATTGTTTGCAATCTTCCATGCGCCATACCACAATGTTTGCAGTCTTTCATACAACATACTAGATTCAGGCGTTATTTGGTTTAATATAACATGAAACATTCCACTAATGTACACTCTTCAATTATTAATTTAACACGAGATTTAATTTATCTTTGACATAAATCGGAAAAAGAAACAAAGATGTAAAATGTAAAATTATGTCACTCCAAATTGAAACTAATGCAACTCGACAAAAGGTGTGATGAATTGAATTTACTTTCTTGTCTCTTCGAATTCATTCTTCTATTTGAAAATATGCATGATATTGGTCTCAGGTCACAGAAATTAAATTTACTCTTTGGTAGTGTGTATGTATGAATTTACACAAAATAACCGTAGTTTTTTTAAATTTATTTCTTGATTATCGAGATTACCAGCTCTCCGCTGGTTCAACTCCAGTCGTAACGCCTGTCCACGTTAAATTTCGGACACCTTCCTTGCATTGCACATTTTGAATTATACGACAGCTGAAACTTTCCACTTTATTTCGTGACATGTTTACATTCTTGTTCCAATCAATAAAATGGCGTCGAATCTAGTGGAAGTGCGCAATTGCATTTTGAACGAACGACAGCAAAATCCAAATTTATCGGTACACGATCTTGCTAAGAAACTAAAACTACAGAAAAGTACCGTGTTTTGTGTTTGCAAATCATTTGTGAAGTGGAACAAAAAGAAAAGTATGCTCCCGACAAATGGACAAGAAGTTGGTAGCCATTATTGAAAAAAGAAATCAAATCTTTCTGTGCGATATGTGGCTCGTAAATTTGGGAATTCAAAATAATACGTACAAAACGTGAGGCAGAGGCAAGGATTGGAAGCGTACAAACTGAAAATGGTGCCCAACCATGATGACAATAAAAATTTCACTGCAAAAAGTCGTGCTAATGAGCTTTACTGACTTTAAACAGCTTCCGGGTCTGACTTTATACACCACAATGCAAAGGTACGCCGTTGTCGAACATTTCGGAAGAAAAAAAGTGTCCAAATTCGCGAAGAAGTATTTGATTTGGCAGGCCACATATGGTAGTGGTAGAAAATCTAAAAGTTTCGTCTCTACCGGCACTATCAATATGGATCAGTTTATCAGAAGCCACGACTCTCCAGCTCTGTTTTGGCTTTATTTGGCCTTTTGTCACTACACTACACTACACTAAATTCGTCCTGTAAATACGTGCCAAAAACACCAAAATCCACCAAACTGTCCAGAACTTCGCCCAATAGAGAAGTACTGGGCTCTAGTTAAGCGGCAACTCTTTAAAACTAAGAAGAAAGCAAATGGTACTGATGATTTCAAGAGAAGATGGAGAATCGTCACGGTTGGTGTATCTGAGAATACCATACGGAACCTCATGGCGGGTGTACCACAGAAAGTTCGATAATTTTACAGAGAGAAGGATTAACATCTAAATCAATTCTAATGTAAATATAACTCTATTATTTTGCAATAAACAATCGGTTTTGTTGAATTGTGTATAATTTTTTTGCTGCTATTATTTTGGTGTCCGAAATTTAACGTGAACAGGCTTTAGTCATTCAAGCACCTTCTAGGGCATTTTGGTAATTTGTCCGGTGGTGAGATTTGAACTTTGACTTGACAGGAATGTATTTCAATCACTCTATTGAAGTCTCCCCCTATTACCATAATAAAGTTGCACATCATTCTAGACGGTGACTTAGACGGTCACTTAATGATGCCTCGCAAGATAATTCCAAAGCCTTATATCGATTCCAACAAACCTGAATTTTCATTTCATCTCTCAATTTTGATGCACCGCACTCATTTTTTTTATATAATTATGTTGTATTCAAGTCACCAAATATTTTACATTTTCCTAGCTGTTAAAATGATGATTGTCACATTTTGGTTCATTTTCCCCTATAAACTCCATCGTCAGGAAATCTCTGCCTGCCGGCTACGGAACCATGTTGTTCGACAACGATGTACAACCAACAAGTTGACGACCAGATCATCGCCGCGGATGCGCACGGCCTCATCATACATCGTCATCGGCACAACGAAAGGTTTCGCCTTGTGCCAAGATGAACCCCAAGCCTAACATCACTTTGGGCACATATGCGCACGCGAGCGTGGGTGTAAATTTGCTCACACGTATGCCCTCGTACCGATCGACCTCACCTTCGTCAACGTCGTCGCCGTCGCCGTCGCCGCCGTACTAATTTAGTAGGATGGCCAAAAGCGGTAGTGAAGTTTTTGACATGTTGCTGAAATCCGCGTCGATGCGGGGTCTTCAAAAATCTGAAAACTTCCCACCTTTCAGGCAACGTCAAGCGTCGTGGTTGTCGCGAATTCTAGCCTCGAGCAATACCTATAATCAAAAAGACGCGTGTGACGATCGTCTTTGCGTACAAATTACCGTCGAATCTTCTCGGTATGATGCTGCACGGAATATGGACCATAAGCCGCAAGAAGATTACAGCACTGGCTGCAGTGGTGGCGGCGTGGCGGGCATTGGGATCATGTCTCGTTTTGTTTTATGCTAAAATTATACAAATTATCCAACGCCAATCGACCGGTGTTTGTTTTGTGCGTGCTGTCTTGAGATGGATTGATCATCGTCATCGTTTTCATTCTCCCAAAGCCCGACCAAATTGGCCCCAGAAATATTCGTCACCTTTCTGCAGAGTCAGCCGTTGCGGTGGATGAAGATTTGAAAAAAGGTTCGTTCATCGGCCAGCGTTTTCACTTCTGATGTTGATGTCTGTTTCACGAAGCAATCTGAAAATTATATACTTGCGGGTTAAGATCTTAATTTTGGGCGATCCATCGATTTAAAACATATGTTTAGCAAAAGCTGTGTTGACGCATTGAAGAAGTGAACGTCTACAGTATACTTTCTTTCTTAAGTTACGAATGTTTTTGTTTTTCGTCTAATTCACTTTCAGTGCTACAACAACGTCACTCAAATCACATTAGTTACACACCGGTAACTGTCACAGTTGGAAAAGTCCAATCACATCTGTCGTCGGCATGCTAAAGCACCCTGAACATGCCGACGGTTATCGTCTGCTTTACTCGAATCCGATCATAAGCAACTTAGCGTGTTCAAGGACGCGCTTCGTCTGGCATGATAACGCGATACTGCGAGCACTACTCAGGCCCATTAGACCGCGCCAAAAGTGATTTGCCATTCGTAAAACACGTTAAATCATTTACATCAGTTCTCTGACCTCTCCCGGCCGGAGGAGAAGTGGTTCAAAGTGGGCACCTTCATATGCGATTTACTTTTCGAATAATTTACCAGTCGTTGGCTGATTTCAAAACTGAAAGTGTCTCGGTCAATTTAGCACCCAGGTTGTCATAGTTATGTTTTTCTTCCATCTCCTTGGGGTACCTATTATATAGTTCCAGTGTATGTCTCATTGTAGCGACACGCCGTAATAGATCAATTAAGCTTGTGGCTGGTACAACTCACTCACCTAAAAGCAGGCGCAAATGATCATCTTTTTTTATGCTACGCAGGGTATGTACTTTTGACAACATTATTTCAGGTTTCGTGTTTTTATTCCAGTGAAGTTAAAATAACATCCATAGATGCCAACCCAGTGAACAAATTTCGAGGCACGTTAATAAATATAATGCGTCACGCAGGATGGCTCCTCTAACGATCCAATGGCGTTAAAGCAAAATAAAATCACTTAATTTCTCGGTTTTAACGTTCAACATCTGCATCCGGTGGACTCGAGACTCTGATGTGTATGTGTCGTCGCTTTTTGAAGTTCTGTCAAACACACTTTGAAAATTTCATACAAACTTTGATCTTTAAGCTGCATCCAAACAAAGCGGCTAAAAAGACATAAATTTACATCTTTCCGCAAATTTACGTGAATCATTGATCTGACACGTATTTCTAAATGAGGTGACGACACGAAAACAATAATATGATCACAAAAGAGTCATATGCCAGCTTTAACATGGAGACGCTGGTTGGCGTAGCCTGGGCATTGTTGTCCTTTTGACAATAACGAAGTGAGAGGGTTGCCACCGGTAAATCATATCATATAATTTTCCACTCTCATATCAATTAATCATTTCAGCACGCTTTGGAATCATCCTTGTGTTCTAAAACTATTTATTTCAAGAGCCTGGAGCATCATGATATGGATGAAAAGCTCAATTTGTTTTCAGCCATTTCAGCATTCAACAAAGTTTGCACTTTTGAATTATAGCTACTATACAGTAGTGCGTGCAATCGTTTAGCCGCATTTATAAAATTTTGCCGTCATCTTTTTATTTCAGTGCAACAAATCAAATATTATATGCATGTAGTAGTGAAAACCATTGCCTTGCTTACACACACTAATAACAGCTTTCTAGCGTTGTTTACTTGTAGAAGACTTATCGCCATATTTCCTGCATCCGTTGCGTTGCAAACGTTTAGACGCAGGATTTTCTTTGAAAGCTCTTAATTTTGCTCACTAGTTTATGCTGTTTCTGCACCTCAGTAAGTATTTTCTTTGTGTACTGTGTAGTATTTCGCAATAAGTTAGTTTGTCTAGGTATGGGAATGGCAAAACGCTTGAACGAGATGCAGAATGGTTAAATCCGAGTTCTGCCGGAAACTGGTCTCAGTAATCGTGAGATTGCCTGGAAAATCAATATATTCGAACAGGTTATTCGAAATTATCGAAAAAATCCGCAGAAGTATGGGATTAAGAAGGGAACAAAGAAGAATTCGAAACTAACAGCTCGGCAAAAAGGACAAATCCGAGAGGAAGATACCAAAAATCACTTGAGCTATCGTCAGATTATTGCCAAACTCGATCTTCGAGTGCACAAAAGTACCGTTTGCCGCGTTCTGAATGTGTGTCCGAACATCAAATGGACAAAACCAAAGCCGAACCCCAGACTTACGCCAAAGCACGAAGCAAACCGACTACAATTCGCACAGAATCATATGTCCTGGACTGACCAATGGCGCCAGGTCATATTTTCTGATGAGAAAAAGTTTAACCTTGACGGCCCAGACTGCTACAGTCATTATTGGCACGATTTGAGGGATAAAAAGTAACCCGATCCAAGACAAATTTTTTGAGAAGGAACTGTAACGGTATCTGGTGGATTTTCCTATGATTCCAAATTACCCATCTGCTGGAGCTCCACAAAAATGAACTCGACTACCTACTGCGACCTCTTGGAAGAAGTGTTGGTGCCGTTTTTGGAAGATCAATTGGACGAAGAGGTTATTTTTCAGTAAGATAATGATCCATGTGTCGCGACAGACAAAGGCATGGTTTGAGTTGAAAGTAATCACCGTTCTTGAATGGCCCGCATGTAGTCCGAATTGCAAACCTATTGAGAACCTTTGGGGCATACTGGCATCGAAAGTTTACGCAAATGGCCAATTGAAGGCATGCATCAAGGAGTGCTGGGAAATCGACCATGAAACTATCAAGAAGCTGGTTTCTTCGATGCCCAAGAGAATCTTTGAAGTCATCAAGAACAAAAGAAGAGCTATCAAGTACTAAGTCAACAATAATTTGCAAACGCTAGGATTTTACTGAAAAGGACTTGAAGTGCGACTAAACAAATGCAACCCTTTGATATTTTTTTTAATTTTTTTTAATTTAAATTCATAGGAGGAACTATTTTTGAAGAAACCATGTTACTTTTTATAGCTCAGAGTGATAAATAAAATGATTGAAAAATAAAACGATTTAGCATGATGATTTTAAATGATTTAAAAACCAAGAGAAGCCCTGGTGTGGCTAATGCATCGCACTGTATTCATAAAAGACTGACAGGCGCTTATAAGCAGTAAAGGATGATTAGATAAGCTATGTATTTCAGAATCACTCCAATTGCTATCTTTGAAATGTTACTAAAACAGTATAAAAACATGTTTTAACAACATCTATATATTTAAAAATGAATTTCTATCTGTCTGTCTGTCTGTCTGTCTGTCTGTCTGTCTGTCTGTCTGACTGACTGAACCTTATTGACTCCTAAGCTACTGATCTGATCGGCGTGACAATTTGCATGGACAGGTTGTTGAGGCCGGGAAAGGTTCTTATGATAGTTATAAACTTCTCCCTTCTTTGGAAGTGGGGACACCCATACAAATGTAACACAAATTTCTGCATAACTCGAGAACTAATCAAGCTTAGGAAACCAAATTTATCATGTAAGAGTCTTTCAAGGCCAGAAGTATTTCTATGGTGTTTCTTGTCGCCTCCCGTTCCTGGAAGGCGAGACTCTCATACAAATGAAATAGAAGTTTCTGCATAACTCAAGAACTAATCAAGCACATGCAACCAAATTTGGCAGGTGGGGTTTTCTGGAGGCAAGAAATGTTTCTATTGTTGTTTGGAACCCTCCCCCTCCCCTCACTCTACAAGAGAGGGTTCACATACAAATGAAACTTGTATAACTTGCATAACTTGAAAACTAATTAAGCAATGGAAAACAAATTCAGCATGTGAGAGTTTTTGGAGGCAAGGAATATTTCTTTGATGATTTGAGATCCCTCCCTCTTCTGGAATAGGGAGGCTCTCATGGAATAAAACAGAATTTATTGAATTACTCAAAAACAAATCAAGCAAATGTAACCAAATTTGGCAAGAAAAAGCATTTAGTCTACGGTGTTTTGAGACGCCTCCTCCCTCTGGGAAGAGGGGCTCTCATACAAATGAAACACAAATTTCAACCAAACATGAGAAATATCCCTACTAATATGAACATTTGTACGCACGGGATTTTGGGGCCGGAAAAGGTTCTTATGATGGTTCGAGACTTCCATACAAATGAAACACAAATTTCTGTGTAACTCGAGAGGTAATCAAGCAAATGGAACCAAAATGGGCGCGTGGGGGTTTTTGAAGTTATTTTCTTTTTCTATGGTGGTTTGAGGTCTTTAATTTATATGGAAGGGATGGCTTTCATACAAATGAAACGGAAATTTCTTCTGCATAACTCATGAACTAATCAAGCAAATGGAACCAAATTTGGCATTGTGTGATTTTTGAAGGCAACAAATATTCTACGGTGGTTCGAGACCCCTCCCCTTTTCGGAATGGGGTGAGAGGGCTCTCATGCAAATGAAACACAATATAAGAACTATACCTACTGTTATGAACATTTGTATTCAGGAGCTTTTGAGGCCAGAGAAGGTTCTTATGATGGTTCGAGACTTATCCTCCAGGTAAACACAAAATGTGTAATTCTTAGTGCTGCATTATGCACAAGAAGTTAATCTGAAGTTATGCCCGTGGATGTCAAATTTATTTTGTACATACGCATGTGTTCTCTTATTGACTTACTGTAGCTCCTTTTTGCAATCTAGTCTAGTAATTTAATTTGTGTCTTAAAAGGCTATGCACATCATTCAAGTTTGAAATTTGAATCAATAGCATTCTTGTCGTTTGGGATATTTTTATCGTACAGATTGAGCCAAAGGGTCTCAGATTGTTACACAACTTTGTTCACACGTAGGTGATATATGAACAAAAAACAATATTTAAAAAATTCAGGGATGCCAAAATATTCCACAGTGAAGGAAAAATGTTTGGAAAAGCCGGAAAAACCTTTTTCTGATTCTTGAAAATTTTTGAAAAAAATATTTTCTTATTTATTAATGCATAAACTTACATAGCTGAAATTTTGGCGATGGGATTTTCTTTGTTCTTGAGTAATTCTCGAAAAACTATGGGTTCGTGAAGTTTTCCCAAAATCGGAAAACTGACAACCCCGAATTTTTATTTTTTGTTTTGTTCATATATCCATGAACTCAACGCGTGGACAAAGTTTCGTAACAATTTGAGACCCTTCGGCCCAAACCTGTATGATAATAAAAAAAACAACGAAGAACAAGTAGTGGAGGATGTGTTTAAATGTTCTAAAGGGCGATACGGTCAAAATTTGGTCAATATCAACTTGACGTATTTCTTTCAATTTTGCATTTAAAAAACCTGAACACCCCTCATTTTGAATGTGTGTGTGTGTAGAATGTTGCTCCTATTTTGATTTTGGAATTCACTCTTCAGTTGTCAAAATGCCGTCCAAGCAAGAAGAGCAGCGTATCAAAATTTTGCTGGCGCATCGCGAAAATCCGAGCTACTCGCACGCAAAGTTGGCAAAATCGCTAAAAGTTGCCAAATCAACCGTAACAAATGTAATTAAAGTGTTTGGGGAACGTTTGTCGACAGCCAGGAAGTCTGGATCGGGGGGAAATCGAAAACCGGAAGCCGCTGAGACAACAAAGAGAGTTGCCGGTAGTTTCAAGCGAAACCCTAACCTATCTCTCCGAGATGCTGCAAATAAGCTGGGTGTATCGTCTACAACCGTGCATCGAGCCAAAAAACGAGCCGGACTATCGACTTACAAGAAGGTAGTGACTCCAAATCGCGATGATAAACAAAATACGACGGCCAAAGCGCGATCCCGGAGGCTGTACACGACGATGCTGACGAAGTTTGACTGCGTGGTAATGGACGACGAAACCTACGTCAAAGCCGACTACAAGCAGCTTCCGGGACAGGAGTTTTATACGGCAAATGGAAGGGGAAAGGTAGCAGATATTTTCAAGCACACGAAACTGTCAAAGTTCGCAAAGAAATATCTGGTTTGGCAAGCCATCTGTACCTGTGGCTTGAAAAGCAGCATTTTCATAGCTTCCGGGACTGTCAACCAAGAAATTTACGTGAAAGAGTGTTTGAATAAACGTCTGCTGCCTTTCCTGAAGAAACGCGGTTGTTCCGTACTGTTTTGGCCGGATTTGGCATCTTTCCATTACGGTAAAAAGGCCATGGAGTGGTACGCCGCCAACAACGTGCAGGTGGTTCCCAAGGACAAGAACCCTCCCAACACGCCAGAGCTCCGCCCAATTGAGAAATACTGGGCTATTGTCAAGCGGAACCTGAAGAAGACCAAAAAAACTGCTAAGGACGAGCAGCAGTTCAAGGCAAACTGGCTTTCTGCGGCGAAGAAGGTGGACAAGGTGGCTGTACAAAATCTGATGGCAGGGGTCAAGCGTAAGGCCCGGCAATTCGGATTTGGAAAAGCGGAAGCCTAACTGAATATTTTTCCTGAATTTTATACTAATTGAACTTGAAAAAGAAATTTAATTTGATTTTTTAAATAAACGATTTCACCGATTTACACGCGTTTTCCCTTGACCAAATTTTGACCGTATCACCCTTTATTCTTTGAATATATGATACAACATAGAGACTGGTATGCTTTTATGGTGAGTCAATAATTGAATCTAAGCTTCAACATTGTTGTGAAATATCTTACAATAAGCATCTGGACATTTTTATAAATTATCATTTATGCTAAAAAAAAATCCACTATTCCTATAACGACATAACTGAGATCGGGAATGGCAGGGCTGCCTAAGGCATTCGAAGGATTTGTAGACAGAACAAGGGTTCCTGGAGGCGCCAGTACCTTGTCATGTGAAGACACGCGGTACTGGCCGTGGTCTTCCGAAGGTCCTCATTCAAATCAGCTGGCCCTGCTACAACAAGCCATCACGTAGGCTAGTCTCTCGGGGCAACTGGCTGAGGATAGTCCTGCTGACATAGATAATCCTCGCACTGATAGTGGGGTATTATCACATCACATCACATCACATCACAAAAATTAACATGACAAGACATATTTTCCCGCAGCTAATGTGACATAATATTAAAGACAATATGTACATTTAAATGTGGCAACAATAAGTTTTGGATTTGAATCTATTTCCATACCCAATTTGGGTTACTGAATCGAATGATGATAAATTTAGATTCTTATCGATTCCCAAATTTAAGAAAAAAAAATCATGTAAATTCAAGTGTCCTTTGATGCACATGAAAAGAGCAGCCTCAAAAACACAAATTTGTTTTGTTTTTAAATATACAAGTCCATTAAAACTCAAAAAGATAACTTACATGACTTAAAAATAAATTGAGGAACATAGAATGACATTTTCCAAATTCAGCAACTGTAAATGTAAACACATTTTTTTTTAAATTCTATTTTTGATTTCAAAAATCTAGTTCTAGTTACCGTGAGAACAAACCGAAAAGTATGCTCCATCCAATGGACTGAAAGGTGTTAACCATGATGTAGAAAAATCACAATCACCGACAAACAGATATAACACTTACAGTTCCTTCATCGATCACGCGTTAAACTTTTAATTAAAATGTTTCTTAGTTAGTTGGTAGCATATCCACAGGTAGCGAACAAAGTCAATTCTCTTACGTTTGACGTTAGCACACTACCGCCAACTGGTAAGCTGCATCACCCATCACAGTGTGCTCAACAGATGACGCTAGTGTTTTAGTGAAGATGATTTTAATGGAAAATTATCAATGTGTTATGTCTGTTTGTCTGTGTCATAACATTTCTGTACGGAATGTAGCTCGCAAAGTTGGGAAAACCAAAATCATATGCACCAAAACTGAAGAAGAGGCATGGAATGAAGGCGACCAACTGTGATGACAAGAAGAATTGTACTGCAAAAAGACGTGCTAAAAAGGTTTACACCAAGTTTTTGCAACAATAAAATCTAGTACCGTTATAAACGACAAAACATATGTGCTCAAAGGCTTCCAACAGCTTCCGGATCTGGTGTTCTATACCACAATGCATAGAAACGCCGTAGTCGAGTATTTCCAGACAAAGAATGTTCCAAGAAGTATTTAGTTTCTCACGCCATATGTAGTTGTGGTCGAAAATCAAAACGTTTCTTCTCTTTCGGCACTATCAAAAAGGATGTGTACGAGAAAGAATATCTGCAAAAATGAGTACAACAACTCTCCAGCCCTGTTTTGACCTGATTTGGTCTCTTGTCACTGTTCAAACTCCGTCTTGAAATGAAATATCGCACAAGACGTTAAATACGTGTAGAAAAAAAGCCAATCCGCCAAACTGATCAGAGCTTCGATGGATAGAAAAATACTGGCCTCTGGTGAAGCGGAAAATCTGCTAAGGCGGATTCACGTGTTTTGGCTTATCGTGTGTGTTTATTGTCTTTGATGTTACGTACGGGCTAGATATTTGACCGCATTCGCATATTGCCTGCCACACCATCACCATCTTGCCAATTTTTTCGTAAAAAATGGCCTTTTCCGTTTCGCGGATATCCCTGTCCTTGGGTACAGTGAACTTTTGTAGTCCGGTAAGGGTTTTAAAGTTCAATTTGACAAATGTTTCATCGTCCATGATTGTATACCCAGAATTCTCCACAAAATTGTGTCATACAGTTTCCGAGCTGTCGGTTTCGCCGGCGTGGCCTGATTTCAAATGAAATAAAAATATTTTGAATTCAAATTTGAAAACTCAACTAATCGAGGGGTCTACTGATGAGCATGCGAAAGATTTTCAAGGTTTTTATAAATTGGCACTTTTTTTTTATTTTTTTTGTGAAATCGAAGTTTGCTTGCAAATAAATCATCGTTTTAAAAATATATCAAGTGTTTGATTTGAGAAGTTGAAGTGTTTTGAAAGTATTTGTTGAAATCATGAATGGTGGGCACTTTATTTTGCCGATGACTGTAAGCAAGATTAGCTCAGAACCATGATGAAATCAGAATCCCGAGATAGGTTTGTTGATGTATTATGAAATTCCTTCGAAATCGCACAAGCTTGAATGTGAAATATGAAACGCTTAGAATGTTTATTTCTCAAAAAGGTGTGATTGATTCAAATGAAATCCTAAGGAGGTTCAGAACACTGAAAAATATGTCAATGCGAATGAAACCACAAACTAGGGAAGCGTTTGCTCAGCGCCCTAAGAAATTTGCTCACCAGCTCCTATAACATTATAATCCCTCATTATTATTCGCTAAACAAAGTAAAATCCTATTGTTGAAGTTTGAATCCCAAGAATGGATGGCAGAAATACTCAGAATAAAGAAAGAAAATGCAACACTTTCTTCTGTGTATCACTTTTTGAGACATTTACACATGTCTCAAAAAGTTATACACAGAAGATTGATGAATTGATGAAATTTTGGTTAAAACTAATTTAGAGTGTAATTTTGTAAAAATTGTGCAAAAATTGCATCCCTTCCAAAAATTGTATCCCTTCCAAGCAAGAAGTGCTTCGACAAAGAATAATTCGCGTGGTCATGGAAAACCCAAGTCAGTCCCACCGGTGGATCGCCAAACAGTTGGAATTCGACCATTCGACCGTGTCCCGTGTGGTAAAGTCGTAAAAAGATACCCAGATGACCCAGCGGCTAGCTTACAGTAGAAGAAACGCGAAGACGACTCAAGTAACATTGCCAAAACCATCCAGCTTTATTAAGTTTATTAAAGTTTTATGAATGCCACTGGAAATCAATTTGGTTTTGTTATGGTACCAAGAGGTGCCAATAAGTTTTATATTTTACTCAGGTATATGAGAACCTACACAGCTTCTTTGCTACGATCTTGAAACCTTGTCTTCTGAAATGACTTTTACTCATATCAAAGGATTTATTTTGGCGTTATGAACTCGTAAAATGCAGTTTGCCGTTTTAGGACTCATTTGTATTATCTTATTATGGTCAGTTGAAAATGCATTTTAAAACCATTTTGCCTCCAGTAAATGCATCAAACGGAAAATTGGCATTGAGGGGAGTTACTAAATGACCAAGTAGTTTAATAGTAGCCATTGCGAAGATAAATTGGCTGTTTGGTAAAACTGTGATTTCTTACAATCGCCAAATTGAAATATAAGAAATTATTGAAATGTGGAAATACATCAAATTTTTAATACAAATGAATCAGCGACCAATTTCGACATTATTTCAGATAACCAATTTTGTTTATGTTGTTCTCAGCTCGCATAATTTCCGAGGTGCCTTAATTTTCGGCTCTTATCGCGACAATATTCATCATAAAATAAAATGCACATATGATTTAATACGCTTTAAAAAAAAACTATTTGTTTTGGATATTCTGCAATCAAACAAAATTTTTCGCAACACTAGAACATTTTTCTTAGATATTATTTATTCTTTTATACAAGAACGGAGAATCTAACAAAGCAGAACAACAAAAACCAACCATGACAGCGCCGTGAAGTTTGACAGCTGAGGCCATTTGGCAGCCAATAAGTTTTATGAAGGTTCTCGAGTGGTTATGACATCTTTCACTAGAACATTTTCAAAATCTTTATGGTCTTGTAAAGGTTTAATAAACTTGTTTTCACAACCGTCTATAGAGTGGGCCACTTTGTACACATTTTGGCTTTAAAGATGCATAGAGGAGTTGTTGGTGGACAAAACAGTTTTGAATGTAGTTTTATCTACAAAGCCGAGAAGAGTGCTATACTGCTGGAATAACATTAAAATGGTTACTAGGGGACCGACCCCGAGAACGCAAGAAAGGTGAGGATTTACTTCAAGCGCAATCCGAACCATTCAAGGTCAATTCTTCCGTCTAATTCATAGAGCAGACAATGAAGCAGGCCGAATTTCATATCCTCAAGAAAAGGAAGACACAGAAATAGGTGTCCAAATTCCGTCCCAGGAAGCTGTACCGCGAGTGGTTGGTGCAGCTGAAATGCATCGTAATGGACGACGAGACGTACATTAAAGCGGACGCCAAGCAGATCCCCGGCCTGGAGTTTTTCGTCGGCTCCTGGATGTTCCGAAGAAGTTCCGGAAGAAGAAAGTCGACAAATTTCCCAAGAGGTACGTTGGTTAGCGGGAGATCTGTGGGTGCGGCAAATGCAGCAAGCCTTATATTATGATCGGCAAATAGATAAAGAAGAATGCCTCCAGAATGCATTCCACGAAGGTGATACTATGTTTTGTCCGGATCTGGCATCGTGCATTACGAAGTCCGATGTTCTTTTTGTGCCGAAGGAGGCAAATCTGCCAAACTCGCCAAAACTTTGCCCAATAAACAAAATTCTGGGCGATTATGAAGGGCAACCCTAGCATAGTGAAATATCAAGCTGATAGCAAATAAGTAACAAGTTTTGTTATCTCAGATAACATTTTGAATTCACTTGTAATCGAATAACAAATTTAGTTATCAACATTGATACATTTTGTTATCATCTGTTATCAATTTTTAAAGACGATTTTTGACGTACGTTACTGAATTCTACTAGCATGCTAACGAATGCTGAATATTAAATTAAGCTTCTCACCAGAGGCACTACTTCAGTTATCAGTGTATGATTTTGAAATCATGTTGATAACATAATTTGAAATTCTCAAGTAATTTGTTCATATCTCAAAATTTATTATCAAAATGAACTCGAAGATAATAAAATGAGTTATTATTGTGATATCTAACGAATATGTTTTTTTGGTTACCTCTTTTGTTATTTTGGCTGTTTATTCAGCCCAAATGATAACATATTTAGTGATCACAAACTGTTAATCTGATATTAGAACTTGTTATCAATTTGGTATAAACTTTTGCTCGGGTAGCTCCGGCAAACAGGGAAGATCTTCAAAAACGACAAGAATTTGAAAAAAAAAGAGTGGATGGAAGTGTGTAAGAAAGACGGCGCAAGTCTTGCACAGGACTTGAGGCGTAGTGTTTAGTACAAGATGCGGGCATCTAGTCTAGGAGAGGAGGTTGAATAAACTTCTTTGAAAAAACATGGCTTATATGTGTTTGTTTATTCCCAGAGTGATTCCGAATTATCCGACTTAAAATGAATTTTTGGTGATCATTTCTGTCTGTAGCATGTTTTTTTCGAGTACAATCTATAGTAGAAGAGAAACGAGCAGAATTTGCTCTGTTTCGTAAGTAAGATTTCCTGAAAGCTTTGAGAATTATTCAATCGAAAGTAAGATTTGTAAAGAATCTCATGTAAAATCGCATGTAAAATTCAGGATGATACATTTGGTGCCCCGACTGGAATTTGTTAATATGAGGTTGATTCTCCCAACAAATCTGGATGCACTGAAACAAGATACGCAGAGAATTTGTCAAACGATCCGCAACATAATCCGAGCATGGTGAAAATGAAGCTCCAAGTAGGATTTTAAAATCAGTAGTTCAAAGTACGCTCAGAAGCTGATGTTCCTACAAAAAAGTACGCTCATAATCCTGACAAGGACACGACATACATCTGAGCATGATACAACCAGATTCTCATATTAAATGTGTTCAGAGTGCTAAGAAATATTCTCTCAAAATTAAATGAATGATCAGCTGGGAACGTTGATTAAGTTTATAGTTCCCAGCCATTTTGATTAACTAGCTGACCAGGCAAACATCGTACTGCCTGAAAAATGTGGCATACACAGTTTGAAAAAAACATTGAATTTTTGCGTTATCTAATGCACATAAAAGGAATGCCAGATTTGGCCAAAAATGATGGGATATTTCTTGGTAATTCAAGCCGGATATCGCTGAAATCAGGTTTGTTGCATGAAAGTTTGCAAACAATTTCGGTGTTTACGTTTGCTGTGGCTTTCAATTAACGAGGAGGAATTTTACACGTCTCATTATTTTTTTCTGTGTAAATGCAAAATTATATTTTCATGAGCATGGCCATGATCATGGTTTACAGCCCAAGATTGTTATTCCGTTACATTGGAACATTGTAACTAATGCCTCGGAATCTCTCGAAAACAGAATTGGAACAGAGTTAGTTCCACAGATAGAAAGAAACATTTCATTTTCTGCGTTATCTAACGCACATTAACGGAATGCTAGATTTGGTATAAAATAATGGGAAATTTCATGTAAATTTAAGCCAGATAACGCCTGAAACTAGTCTGTTGTATGAGAGATTGCAAATATTGTTGTATGGCGCATGAAAGGTTGCAAACAATTTTGTTGTTTACGCTTTCCGGTTAAAATTCATTATTTTTGTGTGTAGAGGATTTAAAACTGGTAGCAGGTTTGTAACTTCTAGAAAAGTGCTGAATTATGTTTTGATTTGCATAATACTATTTTCTGACACAGCAAATCTTTACTATGCGCTTGTATAATCGATGATATTTCAAAGCCACTATATATATTTGTGTCAGTCAATTTGCCATTTAAGATCCCAAGATTGAGAAAAAGGAATTGAAAATGATTGTTAAGCCCGAATAAGTACAAATATCAGAATGCAAGGCCACTCAATCCAGAGTCGCCCAGTTCTCCAAAATTACAACATTCTGCACAGCTTTATATTTCACCTAATAGCTAACATAGACTTGCGCAACGATTCAACCTCGTACACTGAGCACTTTCAATACTCATACCAAAAACAAAAACAAGCTTCATTTAGTATTCATCGAAATTCATTTATTTACAGTTTCAATTAGCACCGTCGTACCCTTAAACAAAGCACCTTCCGAAATCAGCACACTTGACTAGGTCACTTTCAAAAGACCCGAATAAAATAACGGAGTCTCCCTACGCTACCACCACGATCATCCCCGCCCCCTCCATCGTTCCTTAACCGAACTCTCACAACCCTTCCGCCACCCGGCCGATGATTCAGTCGGGTGGTTCCTTCCTTTCCGTTAACTACTTCTTCCCTTTCGCCGGGGTAATTTACATATTTAAAACTCAAGCACTGAATTTAATAATCATAAATTAACTGAAAAGAAGCACCAAAACAGAGCCGAGTCGTCGGAAGAATCCCAGAACCAAACACACTTTCTTTCCCACACCGCAACCACAAAACGAAGAACCCTGACTTTGGCCCGTTACTACATCCGCTCGAACCTCGGCCCTGGGCTGCAGCAAGTGTTCTTTTCGACAGTTGGGTGCACTCGCCATCGCACGTCGCCCGATGGTACCTATCAAAATGTTAATGAGAGTCCCTTGGCTCGATCGCACCCAAACACTTGATGGCGTAGTCATTGTCGCCGAGCTACACAGGTTTATTGACACCCCGACGGACGGTCGACGCTCGACGAACTTTACGCCGAATCACGACTTTATTCACGACTTTTTTTTCAAGTGCAGCAAAAGCGGACTAGGAATAGTAATTTCTAGGACACACTCACTTGTAGTGGCTGTAGCCGTTGTCTCGTTCTCCGTCCGATTCCATTCTGCTCCAGATACCGTGCCTGATGGTTCAATGTGTTAAAGTTCTCCAGCCGCTTACGCCAGCTTTCTTTCGCCGAATTTGCACAAGGGATAATCACTAAGATTCGATTGATGTTTGTGCTGAAGTATTATTTTTTCACTTTTTTCCAATCAGATTTATCGATTCAAACTATCAGATTTGCACTGCTTCCCCATCACTTTTATAAATTTGTTTATTTTTTTATTTCTTGTATGACATTGACACCAGTTGTTTGATGAATCTCACCACTAAAAATCACATTTTCTTCGGTTCAAAATCAGATTTCAAAATTCTTCGTTTCAATATTAGCTCAAATCTCCCATCAAACTATTCAAGCCGTCACATAAACAATTTTCACTTCGCCAGGTGTCGTGACCTCGCGTTAGTCAGCTTAATTTACACACCTTGATTCCACTTGCAGCGCAACAGGTTCTTCTCGGAGAATCTCCTCTCAACCGAAAACTTCCGTTGTTCCTTCAACACAATCCACTAAGGCGATAATTATCCAATTAACCTGACACGATCGTCTTCTACGTGAGACTCCGGCTTAAAGCAAACACGACAAAACGAATCGACAGAGATCCTTGCCCGAAACCTGCGCAGGATCACAACGCGAAAACGGCGAATCGATAAACAACACAACGGCGTTCAAACTAGCGACGGAAAGGCGGATGTGAATAAACGTGCGATACGTGCGCGCGTTATTCTACGAGTGAGAGACCTCGGTCAGGTAAGTCGCATTCGGAGTGGCTTGCGCGTTCTCTCTCAGCTCTGCGCACCGCCGATGACCGGTTTTCCGTGGTCGATTTTCTACCCTGCTCTTGCATCGTTCAGATCCCAGCACACCTGGAGGGGTTGGAATGGTACGGCTGGTGTCACGTAGTGAGCGAGAGCTGTGTGCGCATAGAGCAAGCACGTCTCGCTGAGAGGAGTGCGGAAAAGATCAAGGTGCGCCAGGTGAGAAGAAAGAGATGGATTGAGAATCACTTTCGAAAGGGATAGCTGTATGTAGAGACACGGGAGGAAAGGAGAACACTACAGGTTGCATGGAGAGATGATTGCGCAAAACGCTCGGACTTGTCTACCTGTACATTGGGAGTTGATGTGTCTCGTTGAGTTCCAACCAGCTCTACTTTCATCATACGTTGCTCCTCATGCTTATCTGGTTCTTGTAGAGTGTGCTGAGATTGTTTTTTTCATTATGTATTTTGCTTACATATTTACTGTTAGAGCAAAGCGCTGTTGTTTCGATATTGCAGTACCTTAATGCTATGTAAAAGCAACGGAATTAATTAAGCAGTTCAGCCGTGGAGGAACAGCTCGATCGCCCAGAGTTCATCTGACGTGTTGACGGTTTCATTCAAGAGTTTTGGAGTTTCGTGTGGACATGTGTTGTAAGCTCACTGGATAAGTTCACGATCGTTTATGTTGTATTTTTTGCGTCATATAATCTTAGTAAAACAAATAGACATATAGTTTAACAATACAAAACCTGATTTCTTTCATTGTTGATGTCTTGGATATCAGAAATCAATCACGGAAACCAATAACATCACAAGGCTTGAATATGTTGGGGGGATTTGGTTGACAAATTTAATAATAACTATGATAATTTCTTAATTTGTCTTCAGATTTATCCATACGATAATTCCTACAATTTTTCAACTTAATTTGTACATATATTTCAAACACTAAGAAAAATTCAAAATTCATTTAGAATGTTTTACGTCCAATGGTATTTGAATAAATCTTCGAATTCCATTATGATACATAGACTTTTAATTTGTTGTCATTGTTAATGGAACAACAAACATATTGTCATATTGTCTTTTGGTATGATTGTGTACATTTGTCATGTATTCTGGTAAAAGTTATACTCTTATAATACCTCCATATAAAGCAACTTTTTTTTGACGAAGACATTTAAAAAAATAGAAAAATTGCCGATTTTCATGGGTTTACCTTCACCCGCACTGACGAAACTACCCATGCAGCATCTATCAGTCGAACTCTAACCGTGAATGCAAAAACAGTGAAGCAACTCCGTTCAGAAGTGTGCGCGTTCAAAGAACGGCAGCTCGCAGCGTCGAAAACGGTCATCGTGCGGCACTTTATGGACGCCGGATACGCCCGTTCCGTTACCTACAACATCTTAGCACTATTTGACAACAATCAGGGCATCGAAAGAAAGCCCGCTTCCGGACGGCCGACGACCCTGAGCGACCAGAAGCTCCAAAGGATGCTGAAGAAGAAGACCGATGGCTTCATCGCTGCGTGCGCTTGGCCGGGAGGTCAGTTCAACCGGCCAAACAGTGAAAAAGTACCTGGCGAACACGAACATACATGTCAGGAAGCGGAAGTCGCGTCCACTGGTTTCGGAGCTGCAGGCAATGACGCAGCGGCAGCGGCTGAATAATATGGTCAACTCAATTTTCCCGGCGAATCGCGACGTGGCGATGGTGAAGGACGACGAGACCTATATCATCCTAGATGGCAAGAAACTGGCCGGGCACTTCGTATTTTACTTCTCCACGAACGAAGTGAGCTCCGAGGTGAAGTTCATTTCACATACCAGGTTCCCCAAGAAGGTGCTGCTGTGTCGTTTTTAAAAGGTTAGCGCCCAGGCGCTTTTTCAGAAATTTGAAAAACCTCGGAGTAAAGCGGGGTTTTGTGTACCGAACCATCCGAAGGTACCGTGATACCTGCACGTTGTATGGCCGGAAGAGATCCGGTCGTACTCGTACAGTGCGGACTGCGCGAGTTGTTAAAGTGGTCAGGGAACGGATTGGACGAAAAGCACAGCGCTCTGTACGTAAAACGGCCGCAGATCTGAATGTTTCGAAATCGTCAATGCACAATATACTGCAAAATGTAAGGTACACGGAGTTTCGGAACCTTCCAAGCAGAAACGACTCGAAAGAGCAAGTCTACTTTTGTCGCGGCATGGTGGAGTAGAATTTTTCTCTTCCGACACAAGTTATTCGTCTTGCTACAATCCCACAATGTCCAGAACGACAGATTGTGGGCTCTCTCTTCGAGAACTGTTCCAGAGAGTGATAGGAATATTCCACGGTTCCAAAGTGCTGCGTCAGTGATGGTTTGGGGAGGAATTTGCAAGCGAGGCAAATTACCACTGGTTTTCATCGAAAAAGGCGTTAAAGTGAATGCCGCATATTATAAAACGGAAGTTTTGGAGAAAGTTGTCAAGCCATATGTACAAGAGGTGTTTGGTGATGATCACTATGTGTTTCAGCAGGACAGAGCGCCATCGCATACTGTAAATCTCGTTCAGGGTTGATAATTTGACCGACTTTTTGGACAAAAATGAATGGCCTCCCAGTTCCCCAGATCTGAATCCCTTGGATTGTTTCGTATGGTCATACATGCTGGCAAAGGTAAATAACCACAGGGTGTCTAATATGAATTAATTCAAACCCGAAAAACATCTGGAGCTGGTCAAGAAGGTTAAAGGCGTTGTTATTCCAAAACATATGCTGTAGTCGATCAGTATTATATTGCAAAATAATAGGTGAAGTTATCAATATAATCTGGATTATCGTTTTGAAATAAATAGAGTTTTATTTTGTATGAGAATATATTGGACACGGTGTATACTTTGAGCCTGTTCATATGCCACGTAGACTCATTTTTAAAAATCTCATACACCCCCTCCCCTCTCGTACATTTTTTTGAATTTGTGTATGAAGCGTAGATGTTGGTTCAACCCCCCCTCCCCCCAGAAAAGTCTACGTGGTTTATGAATAGCCCCTTTCGTCGAATTTCTCCCCCCGAGTTTAAATTTTCCGCATCTATAAAATGTTTTGTTCGATGGACTGAACGACAGCTGTAGTATTGGGTGACAAAGAAAATGTAAGAATCAATCCATCTTCTGCGTTAGAATAAGCTGCGTTAGAATGAGCTGAACAGTAACTGTTATCCAATACAAGAGCAAGTGTGATTGGGAATCCAAATCCTTTACAAAAACTGGAGGCTTGCGAGACATATTGCTTGAAAAAACATGTTTTCAGCAGGGCCTAGTCATCAAAGCGTTCTTGGATTCTGTAAAAAGCTGTAATATGCAGGCTGTTCTTTAATTTTTTTGAACGCTCGTGGTTTGTTTGAATTTCCAATGATCATTAACGGAAGTTGCAGTGTACCATCCATGTTAATACATGGCATGAATGTATCCCTTTCTTTAATAATTTTGCAGCCGGGAGCTGATGTGGCATCTTAATCGACAATAGTTCGTGACGGAGAGGTCTTAAAAAACAAACCCAGTTTCATCCGCATTGAAAATCTAACATGGAGCCTGATCTAACATTCGCACGGATTACTATTGCCAAGAAGTTAAACCATGTACGCATAACGATTGCCAAATTGCTAGACAATTTTTCTTTATTAATTTTCAGCAGTCAAATTCTCTATCGGTTTAAAAAAAATCAATATAACCACGGCTACCGTACTCCCCTTCTACAATCATTTGATGGAAAAACTTTTTGAAGCATCTTATGACTCACCGGGATATGCATCTGGCATTTCTGGAAGAACCAAATATACAGGGTATTCGATTCCTTAGTGCAAATATAACGAGGAGCAATAGGAGATGATATTTGATGAAACAATCGGAAATTGATCTACGCATATGGTCAAATCTCAATGTTACAGAGCTATTGCAGATAATAAAATCACGAGTTCAACCCCACCGTGGTAATGTCTGAGTGCAGGACTCACAGCATGTTAGGACGTCCAAAAACAAGAAAGTCATAACTCAAATGTTTTCAAAACAGTAAAGGCTTGCCCACAATAGATACGTTTGCGTTCCGTTGACATAAATTTTACAGAAAACCTATTGGAAAACGGTCAAATTCACGCAAACGCATTCGCAATGTATCAATTGTGGGTCAGCCGTAACTCACGGCTTCCAAAAAATAGCCACAGCCAAGTAACAATTTTAATTTTATTCCAGCCAGTACTCCTCCCGGCTTTGTTGTAAAACTACATTCAAAACTGTTTTGTCTACCAACACTTCCTCTATGCTTCTTTGAAGCCAAAATTTGTACAAAGTCGCCTACTCTATAAACGGTTCTGAAAACCGGACATAACGATTTTGAAAATGTTCTAGTGAAAGATGTTATGACCACTTGAGAACCTTCATAAAACCTATTGGCTGCCATCAAAACTAGCATAAGGCCAAATGGCCACAGTTGTCACTGAAGTTCACTGTGATATCGTGGTTGTTTTTGTTGTTCAGTTTTGTTCGATTTTCTGCACTTCTAATTCATTTAGCAGTAAATAATATCGAGAAAAAAATTTCTAAAGGTTTGAAAAATGATGTTTAATAGCAAAATATCCAAAACAAATTGAGTTCTTTTACAACGTATCATGCTCCCAATTATATGCGCATTTAATTTTACGGTGAATATTTGCTCGATAACCGCTGAAAATTAATGCACCTCGAAAATTATGCGAGCTTAAAAGAACAAAGTCAATATTGAAACAAATAAGTTTGATAAATTAAACATGAATTTCTTGAAAATGGATGGATTTCAATAAGGTTATCTAAAAGAATGCCGAAATTGGTATCCAATCTACAGTTCGTTTGCATTACATTGAAAATATGGTGCATATATTTGTCGTAGTTTGTAAGTAGTTGGTAAGCTAATTATAGTTTTTAATAGATTTAGGCACTAATTAATAGATTCAGATACTAAGTTTAAGTTAATATACTCTCCACAAATTATTTATCCTGCACGTTTTGTGATTTTATAAGGTCTTCACTTTTATTGTTTTAATTCCTTTTATTCTCGTTCTTCTTCTACCATCCTCTTGCTCAATAGCTGTCAGTCTGTCAGCCTACTGCTTATGGTAGTGTTTGTAGGGACCAAGGTGTAGATGGTAATGTTTGAAAGGTGCGTGCAAACCGAATAGGGTTCGCAACAGAGCATGATCAAGTGCACAAACTTTTACCAGTCAATGTGGTGCATTCGATCATGCCTGGACCTACCCCGCATGGGGATGCTTGGTAAAAATTCGTGTTCCTGTTTCGAAATACTACCTCACAATGCCCTCCGCTCAATTTCAAACTACTTCTATTCAATTTTCACCGCCTGCCGTGAATTAACGGAACTATCAATACTTTCTCTTAACAACTTTGTTCAAGCAAAAATTGCTGTCTACTCCTAGGGCCTCATGGTGATGAGAAATAATTTCCTTCTCAAAACAACATCATATTTGATAAAAGTAAAAGGAAATTGAAAAAAAAAAGGTTTTAAGATTTTTGTAAACAAGCTGTGTAGGTTCTCATAAACTTGACTGAAATATGAAACTTATTGGCCCATCTTGATGCCATAACAAAATCAAATTGGTTTCAAGTGACTTTCATAAAACTATAATAAAACTTAATAAAGCTGAACGGTTTTGGCAATGTTACTTTGGATTATCACGGTTGGGTTGAATTCGTTATTTTATAATCTGCTAGTTGGAAGCACAACATTTTGCATTCAAAACGAAATTGCAAAAAAACTAAACTAGAGGAAGTTTAAAGGAAGAAGAATCCTGCTAAGTAGCAAAACTTTCTAGTTACAGCTCATTTAAGAATAACGTGTACCAAAACACCAAAAGTTCAATAACTCCTTAAACTTTGAGATTTGACCATATGCGTTGATTTTTAGAATTCTGTTCTTGGCATATTTTATGGAATATATAGTAGAAACAGAATCAATTCTGTACTGACCTCCTGTACCCTCCTGGCACTCCATTTTTAATGTTGGATGATTCTTACATTTTCAATTAACAATTCACACAGAAAAAATAATGAATTTTAACAAACTTTTGAAAGTTCCCCTCGTTAATTGCAAACCAAAGCAAGCGTAACGAACAAAATCGTTTGCAGTCTTTCATACAGCATACAACATTATTAGCAATCTTCCATACAACAGACCAAAGTCCAGCTATACACGGTGTTCAATAAGTTCGGATACACTTTCACAAATTTGTTAAAAAAATGAAAACAGTGTTTTTTTTATTTTTTGGATTTATATTATTGAAAGCTAGTGTTTACAAGGAACGTTTACAACATTTCTCTTGAATGACCTCCCTTTGTACTCCTTAACGAGCTTCAAACGTTTCTCGAACGCGTCAGCAGAGGAATGCACGGACCTGCATGGGCATTTCGTCCCAGATTTTGAGAATTACCGTCTTGAAATGATCCAAAGTGCTGACCTTTGTATTCGTTCAGCTTCGCCATCATATAGGACCAAACAAAAAGTCAGAGAAGCAAATCGAGGATCCAAGTCCGGGGAGCTGGGAGGCCACAAAGTTTTGTCCAGGAAAGTCGGTTAAATTGTCCTCGACACCAGGCATTGAACGACATTTGCCGCTAAGTAGGCTGGTGCACCGTCCTGCTGGAACACGTAGTGCTCATCGCCGTAGAGGCTTCGGAGACTGGGGGCAACAACCTTTTCCAAAACCTCAGTTTTGTAGTACGCCGCGTTGATTTTGACGTTTTTTCAATAAATACCATGGGTAGCTTACCACGTTTGCATACTGCCCCCAAACCATCATGCCGACGCGGCACTCTGGAACCGAGTGATGTTTACGATTGGATTCAGGAATGCTGTCCCTCGATGGCGCCCACACCGGTCATTTTGCACATTGTGCAGCTGCTGCAGCACGAACAGTTTCTCGTCCGAAAAAACAAACTCCTGACCAGCGTGCCGAGAAGGATCCTCTTAGCTCGATCCAACCGCTTTTTGCTGGTAGCCTCCGAAACGCCATGGACCTTACGTTTTTGTCGCAAGGCCTGAAACCAAGGTCCTTGGAGAGTATGTTGTGAGCGGGTTCCAATGGAAACGTTGAGATCTGCAGCCGTTTTCCGGATTGAGCGGTTCTTTTTGCGCCGTCCGAATTGCGCTCCCTCACGATCTTGATGACCCGTGGCGTCCTTCGCTGAACGCGGCCGACCGGATGTCGCACGGTCATTGGTCGAGGACGTCTCCCGGTATCGCCTGATGGTCGTGTAGACAAAGTTCCGCTTGACCCCATGCGATTTCAGCAGCCGGAATATATCGCCGGGTCGCTCACCGTTCAAAAAACGCTTAATTACGAAGTCCCGATACTCTTTTCATCGCGCGTAACAAACGAACAACAACTAACAGAATGTCAACACCGCGCACATTCGGTAGCGTATGAATGAAGCTAAAGCTGACACCAATACCAATGCAGAATATGTACATGGCGCATACCTACGCAATGATGAAAACTTGTATTCGAACTTATTGAACACCGTGTATATGGCATAAATATACATGAGCGATCTCATTAATTTATTCCAAATCTAGCATTCTCACGGTGTTCCATTGACCGTTATTATAAAAAAATACCATCGAAACGGTGAACTCCAGTTGGTTTGTATCGGCAATAACCTCTGGGGGGATTTTCCAAAAAATCGCTAGACAATTTTTTGAGTTGCGCCCTTTTTATGTTTTATGAACGAAAAGCCCATATTAATTTAATAAGAAATGTTTTATATCATATTTAACATAAAAGTAAATCACAGTAGGCATTGAGTTTTACAAGATTGTCAACAGTGTGAGTTTACTTCGAAGTGGTAACGAATTGACTTTAGTAAAGAAATCATAAATGGATAACCACGATTATAATGGAAGAAAGATGTGCATTCTATGCTTCTCGAACAAAAAAACCGTTAGACCAATTTCTAGCGCAGTGAAGAATCTGATTCGTGAACATAATTTGAACGATTTCGACAGTCGAGAATGATAAAGGGTGTATTTGATAAAAATGGCACACAGAAAATCTTCTGTAACGTTTGAATCGTATGAGTAAAAAACCTATAAATTTGAGTAGATCTTATCCATAGTGTATTATTTACATCTGCCAAGTTTCATAGTTATACATTCAGTAGTTCCAGTCATGTCGTCGAAACAAGAAATTGTCCGTGAGAAAATTTTGTGCACTCACAATCAACATCCAGGGGCGTCCCACCGGTGGATTGCTAAAAGGCTTGGAATTGCAAATACAACTATGTCTCGTGTAATAAGAACCTTCAAGGAGCGTCTGAGTGTCCAAAGGAAGGAAGGGAGTGGTCGTAAAAGTGGTCCAATGGACAGTAAAATGGCCAGGAAAGTTACAACAATTCAAGAACCGTCCAAACATGTCAATTCGAGATGTCGCTAAAAAGTCTAAGGTGTCAGTCGGTTTTGTGCAGAAAACCATGAAGCGTGCTGGGTTACATGTTTACAAAGTGCAAAAAGCCCCAAACAGGAATGAAAAACAAAACATCACTGCGAAAACCCGCGCCCGGAAACTTTACACGAAGCTGCTCACCAAATCCGGTTGCATCGTGATGGATGACGAAAAATACGTCAAGGCCGACTTCCGTCAACTTCCTGGGCAAGAATATTTCGTTGCCAAGTCGAAGTTCGATGTTCCGGAGGATGTTCGAAAGAAGAAACTATCGAAATTTGCAAAGAAGTTTCTAATCTGGCGGGCGATTTGCGGATGTGGTGAAATAAGTGCTCTCTTCATCACTTCCGGAACAATAAACGGTGCGATTTACACGGAAGAGTGCCTCAAGAAGCGTCTCTTGCCATTCATTAAGAAGCACAAAGGATCAACTCTGTTTTGGCCTGATCTAGCATCCTGCCACTACGCTTGAAACGTATTGGAGTGGTACCGAGCCAACGGAGTCAATTTTGTGCCAAAGGATATGAACCCACCAAATTCACCGGAACTTCGTCCAATTGAAAACTTCTGGGCAATTATGAAAACGGAACTTCACAAACATCCCAAAACTATAAAAACAGAGCTGGAATTGAAGAAAATTTGGGTAAAAACAACAAAAACACTGGGAAAATCGGTTGTACAAAATTTGATGGGTGAAGTGAAAAGGAAGGTGCGGGCATTCGGGATGGGAGACGAAATTTAATAAAACAAATGTTGTAAATCAAAACTCATTAGTAGTTCTTCATTCCCTGAAAATTTCAAGAAAATCCGATAATCAAGAAAATCCGATGAAAATAAATCAGTTTTGTTGCACATGCACAAGTACAAATAGGATTATACGCAGCGAACAAGTTTGATTGATAAATGCAGTGGTAAAGTTGGCAGGGCTGCGAAAGTTGTGATTGGGACTAATTTACCCGGCGTAGTTCCCTAAAAAGTGAAGCCTTGGACGGCCACAAGAAAGAATGTTTTTAATACAGCCAAAGCAGTTCACATCTGTAATGTTTGCCTAACCGAAATTAAGCGAAAAAAAAGCATGGATGCAACTTTTCTTATCAAACTGAAAATTTGTCTAAACTTTTGTAGGCAAAAAACTCTCCATAAAAAGCAGCAGAAGTTGCGGTGTCTGATTTTTTAGCTGAGAAAGCGATATCCTCTGGTAAAAATTTAAAAAACTTTCATGTTGCTTCAATAATTAATCGAGAATAAACTCAGCTCCAAATAATCAAGACAAAATACGACCCGAAAAATTATTAACGATAAAAACAGATAATTCTTTAAGCATACGGAAAATTTGCGTAATGTCTTCCCAAGTAACATTTTCAAAACCATCCAGCTTTATTTAGTTATATTTAAGTTTTATGAAAGCCACCAGAAATCAATTTGGTTTGGTGGAGGTGCCAATAGGTTTCAAATTTGAGTCAGGTTTATGAGAACCTCACAGCTTCTTTACAACGAGCTTAAAACCTTGTCTTCTAAAATCCATTTTACTCCTATTTTGAGATTCACATTATCTTATTATGGTCAGTTGATAAAGCATTTTTTTAACCTATTTTGCCTCCATTGAATGCATTAAGCAGCCAACGTCGGTGGTGTAGTGGTAAACGTGACTGCTACTTGGCACCGCAGTGAGTCTGGGTTCAATCCCAGTCGACGTCGGTGGTTTTTCAGAGGCGAAAAAATTTGGTCAAGTCTTCCTTCGGAAGGAAGTAAAACCGTTAGTCCCGGATCATATTCATGAGTCGATAGGCAGGGTCAAGGTGGTGGATTAGTCTTTCTAGTGTCGGGGATTCTCACCTTGTGAGGAAATAGGTCGACAGAAAATAAAAAAATATTTAAAAAATGCATTAAACGGCATATTGGCATAGAGTCACCAAATGACCAAATAGTGTTATAGTAACCTTTGTGAAGATAAATTTGCTTTTTGGCAAAACTGTGATGTCTTGAAATCGCCATATTGAAGTATTAGAAATCATTGAAATGTGGAAATACACCAAATTTTAAATTTAATGCAAGTGAACTGTAGATCAGAGACCAATTTTGGAATTGTTTTAGAATTTTAGAATTAGAAGAGGTCAAATACGTTCCCAAACAACCAATCCACCAAACTGTCCAACTTTTCGAAACTAAGAAGAAAGCAAATGGTACCGATGATTTCAAGAGAAGATGGAGTGACGATTCTCCATCTTCTCATGAAATTTGCGGCCAGCGTATCTGAGGATACCGTATGGAACCTGTTGGTGGGTGTACCACAGAAAGTTCGAGAATTTTACAGAAAGAAGTATTATCATCTTCAAAACTGTTGCTATTGTAGATATAATTCTATTATTGTGAAATAAACAAACGGTTTTGTTGAATTACGGATTAATTCTTTTTGCTGCTATTATTTTGGTGTCCGAAATTTAAAGTGGACAGGCTCCAAAAGGCCGCATTTTTGATAAAACAGTGTGTTTTGGCTTAACCAGCAAATCGGAGGATTACGATGAGAAAAAAACTTTCAGAAACAAGGAAATCAAGGAAAAATAATAAGAAGGAAATACGAACAATCCAAATATTTTTTTCTGTATGTGGCAAAAAGTACAAGAAATGCTATGATTTTGACAGATTTTCCATAGGTTTTCTGTTAAATTTACGTCAACGGAACGCAAAAGTTTCTATTGTGGGTGACCCTTCAGAGTTCACTTTGATGAAAAAGAGAGAAAATGAGAACACGGACAGAAATTGAACTAAATATGAGAGACCAGTCAAACATGTACAGAATAACTCCACTTTTTACGAAACTGAGGTGTAGTTCCCATGCGCCTGAGTAAAATGGCTACTCACATTGAGTTCAATTTGCGACCGTGTAGGCAAAATTCAGAGATCTATGGAATTGGTGAATTATACTGGATTCAATTGTTCTGTGACTACCGACAGATTAAAATGTGTTTGAATCCTGAGAATTGTGAACAACTGAAAGTCTTTATCCCCCATTTTGATAGATGTTTCATTTTCATACAAGAATAAATACAATAAGAAGAATTGCTTTAGACCATGTTTTTTTGGAAACGAGTGGGATGTTATCTAAATCCTAGAAAAGGAAGAGTTGAACTTTTCCTTTATGCAACCTACATTATCATAGGTTTTTATTTTTGGATTCTTTTCCATTTACGTGGTAATTGCCTACAAATGAATGAAAAACACACTACAATTTATACCTTGTATCTTTTACTCAGGAACCTTCATATGTTTTTTGATTCTTAGTACCATCTTTAGAGTATTAAAAATTACTTCGGCTATCTCGAGGTTTTACTCTTTCAGTTAATTCATAAAAAAAATCTGTTGAGTAGAAGCAGTAAAACGAACAGGAACAGTAAACGATTGCCGCATCGCATGTTGCGATAATACACACGGAGGTAGCGCAACAGATACTCTACTGGCAATCACTGTATGCGAGTATTCCCAAGTGAGCCAGTGTCATTCGGATTGTTGCGCTGATAGGAATATTTAAGAGTAATATTCTTTAAGAAATGAGTTCTGTCTGGCTAAAGTTGTGTCAAGTGTTTTTAATCATTGGAATTGTTTGGTCGCAAGATTCTGGTAATTGTTTTTAATCTTAATTCCATTGAAAACATACAACACGATTCTATTTTTTTAAAGGAAATGATTGTATCAACAGTAGAGCTAGGAACGGTAAATGTGTGCATATTGATCTCTGTCCGGAGTTGCGAGAAATCGCCCACAAGACAGTCGTATCAAGGCTAGAAAGTGATATTTTAAACAAAAATTCTTGCGGAAAAGCAATGGTGAGTTCATTCTTTATATAACTACATACGGCTTAAAACTTGAATCCATTGAAGGTTTGTTGTGAAAACCCTTCAAGCAGCAAAATAGCACTCCCCGGTATGGACGTTTGTGGTCTTGGAAATGTAGGAGATAAAATCATAGGTGGAAACGTAACTGACCTTGGACAATATCGGTGGATGGCAGCAATAGAGCTCGCTATGGATGGTATGCGACGCGTCATCTGTGGGGGAGCACTTATCAACACGTTATATGTTCTTACGGCAGCGCATTGCGTCGCGGGATCAGAGTCTAAGAAGTTGGTTTGACTAATCCAAGCTTCCCGATGATAAACAATAACAATCTCTTAACTCTTTTAGTTTATTCGTACGCCTGGGAGAGTTTGATCTGGAACAGGATCCAGACTGTGATGAATATAACAACTGTAATGATCCAGTAATGACTATAAATGTCTCCCAAACAATCATTCATCGCAAATATGGAAGACAACGAAATGATATAGCGCTGATCAAATTTGAGAAAGCACTTCCAAATCAATATACTCCTTTTATTTTGCCGATCTGCCTGCCATTAGCGAGGCTAGTTGGAGATCGAACGTTCATAAATGAAGAAGTATGGGCATCAGGATGGGGAAATACTGAGACAGGTGGGTACAGATCGATTAAGTAGATGATATAATTATAGAAGCAATTAAAAAACCTTAATATTACGATTGAAGGAGAAGGAAGTCGGTACAAGCTACATATCCAACTGATGGTCAGAGACTTGGACGAATGCCGAGTAATAGCCAGCAGGTCTGAACTTGGCCAAATGCACCTTTGTGCCAGAACTGCTATAGTAGGAGCAGGTGATACATGCCCAGGAGATTCAGGTGGTCCCTTAATGATCAACTTGAATGGAAATTGGTTCGTGATAGGTATCGTGAGCTTTGGAGAACCATGTGGATCAACTAGACCAGCAGTGTATGTTAATGTTTCCCATTTTGAGGAATGGATTTTGGAAAATATACAACAGTAGAAAGAAAACTAGAGACCTTTTTTTGCCCAAAACTAGAGACCTTATTGTTCGGCTGCAAGCGGTGATCATGTCAGATATTTGTTTTAGTATGTTGCAGTCTTTAACAATCCAACGGTTTGTTTCAATCGGATTTTGAACGAAAATTCCCAATTTTGCGGAAGGTGATAGTTTGCATCTATTACCAGCGAAAACAAATTACACACTTAGATTTTTTTACAGAAATCTTTAAAGTTGTACCGCATTCTCAACAGCTGATTTCACGGATTTCGGTGAAATTTTACAGTTATCTGTAAAAAAAATAACCGGATTACGGTAAAATTTTACCGAAATCCGTAAAATCCAATTACCGAACGTTCAGCTGTTGAAAATTTGGCAAAATTTTAAAGATTTCTATATAATAATCTGAGTGTGTATCCGAGCTATACATTTTGCAATAATCTCTGCTTTGGAAAAGGTTCTAATTTACTTACTTGAAATATTTTTCATGATTTTAAACTGATTGTTCGACACTAATCCCACTTCATTACATAAAAACACAAAACTCCCATGCAATAAAGGCTATTGCACCCATCCCTTCAGCTTTCCATAAGTAAATAAAATGCTTGAAACTGAATGGTGATAATTTCTTCTTGGGCAGGCTTCAAGAAGTGGTCAGAAAGTCATTATTACTTGATGCAATGATATTTATTTCACCCATTTGTGCGCTAATGTTTTGAAAATATATGGATAATCGAATAACAGCAATACCCAAGTAACATTACCAAAATCAATCAGTATTTTTTTCTCCAGTAAATGCATTAAACTACCAATTTACATTAAGGGAAGTCAAGTGGTTTTGAACCGGCAAAAACATGACCAAATCGTTTTATAGTAGTAATTGCGAGCAGGCATGGTTCTAATCTTATCATAAATCATTTATTGCTCGCTCTTTTTTGATTTAATAAACGCACACAATGAGAAATTCTGGTTCATCTCTCAATCATAAAACTGATGGGGCAAGGTAAACATTGAATGAACATAGCATGAACTTCGTCGCCTGTCAATAGATCATTACATGTATAAAGCTCATTTGTTTTTTGACTGTACAGGGAGCTTGTTTACAAGGTGTTAGAATTTGAATCGCTAAATCGAAAATTTTCACTGGCTTTTTCCGGATTCTGTACGATTAGATTCAGGCAATGATGTAAAAATAAGCACTGGTGTCTGTATTCCTGCCATTTTACTTCAATCGTAACAAATTTAGAGCACAAAATCTCAAACCGATCGTAAAGAAAATATTCGAAGTCCACGTAAACACGCTGCCTGAACTGTCAAAATTGCAATGGTGACGCCATCGTGCAATGATCTATTGTAGGTGTGTTCATCACTGTTTGCTTGTACAATTCAGTGCAAACATTTTGAAAGGGCGTATCTGCTTTTGTAAGCAATGACTTAAGGAGTCCCTATCTCTCGAATAAAAGGTTACACATACAACTTGAGTATCCTGTCAGGAAGAGTTTTCTTTTCCACTATCACCTGAAGCATGCAATTCGAAGAAATTGTATTTAACTTCCAAGAAACTAGCAGATATAGTCATTGTATACAAAAGTAGATTCGCCGTAATGAAATGTTGGCGCTGAATTTATTGATGCATTCGTTGGCTTCTGTTGTTATCATTTTTTTTTTTGCTTCTGTTTCGAGATTCGATTTAGTGCTAGTTTTCAAAGCATCCGATCGGATCACATGGTAATTGTGCGGTTCAAAAAAAACAGGACTTTTCTCAGCAAGTTGTTCTGAGAGAATATAGCCTGCATGATGACTTGTTGTAGCAGGGTCAGTCGATCTCAGTGAAGACCTTCGGTAGACTACGGCTAGAAGACCACGTGTCCTCGCATGAGAAGGCACTTTCGACTGCACGAACCCTTGTCCGGTCAACAAATCCTTCGACTGCCATAGGCTAGACATACAGCGAAGCAAATGGTAAGCTGAAAATAGCATAAAAAATATTGTGAAGGGATGTTATTATATAAAATGATAATCAAAATTATATTTATTATGTCTGCATATCTGCTGATCCTGCTGCAATTGCACTATCAGAACCTCGAGGGAAGAAAACAATTCAAAATACCATACAATACTTGGGAATTCCATGGATGATCGTGGTCGTGCTACCTACATCGCCTTGGTGCGGATGCCACCCAATCTATAGTTGACGCGATACAGCGGTTCTTACTCAACCACTGGATGTCAGGACAGACGCTATTTGAGCCGCGCCTCCTTGGTGGACAGACGCTCGGCACGCACCTCCTCAATCTAGCTGAAGTCAGAAGGACAACAGTTCCCAAGCTGCACTACCAGCTAAGTACGCAACCCTTAGCTGGCGGTCTTTGTCATCTCTTGACCCATGGAAGCATGAGGTAGGAACTTGTGAGGACTAAAGCTATGTTGCGGGGACGCACGCTCCATTCCATTTGTCTACTCAGCATTTTGCAGCTCAATGCTTCGGTCACGGTTGTGGCCAAAAAGTTGAATCTGTCCAAGTCTTTCGATCAGAGAGCCAAGTGCCGGAAAGGACTGCATACGTACCAAGTGCAGAAGGCTCCAAACTGTTACGAACTGCGAAATACGGTGGGAATGTCAAGGGACGAAGCCTCATTGCCTAATCATGGATGATGAGACTTACGTCAAGGCGGACTTTCGGCAGCATCCGGGCCTACTGTTTCTCACCGCCCAGCACAACTTTGATGTTTCGGAAGGAGTAAGGAAGCAGAAACTTTCAAAGTTTGCCAAGAAATACATGATTTGGCTAGTGATCTGCTCATATGGCAAACGGACCTCGCCGTTCGTGACTTCCGGGACTGTTAACATGGAGATCTACCTCAAAGAGTGTCTACAGAAGCATCTGCTTTCTCTGTTGAAGCAACACGAGAGCCATACGATCTTCTGGCCGGATCTAGCTTCTTGCCACTATTCAAATGTTGCCCTAGAGTGGTACGAAGCCAACGGGGTCAACTTCGCACCCAAGGACATAAACCACCCAAACGCTCCGGACTAAGGGCCATCGAAAAAAACTGGGCAATTTTGAAGCAGGCACTACAGAAGCATCCCAAGCAGGTCAAATCTGAGGAAGACATGAAGAAAAACTACAAGGTACGATCCTAGAAGGTGTGAGCAGTTAAGTGGAATACCTTTAACTAGAAATGAGAAGAAAGATTAGCATTTTCCATTTAATTCCAACTACTTTTATTGCTTATCAGGACAGATATGCGTATTTCGTCTACAATATGCAGTTATTACTACATGACTCTCAGGAAGTCTGTTTCTGAAAACTGTTTTGAAAGCTGGTGTCTGATGAACAAGCTTTGGCCGTTTATGTTGAAGCAAAGTTAACGCGAAGCTACAACATCGTGAGAAAGCCTGCAAAAAGTAACTTTTCACCATACGACTCAATATCTGCGACTAAAAAGAATTGTTATCCTTCAGATCAATACTTCGATGTTTCAGAAAGGCATTGCAAAATTAACTTACAAGCGCTTCTAAATCATACTGTGCAAAGATTAGCTAATCCTATCGAGTTCAATATTTTGAATTTGACACGCATAGATTTGAGACTTGTTTTGAAACGGGGAAGAACCTTATATGAGTACAATCAAAAATTTAAAACTTCCGATTGCTCAGATGCAAATGTAACCCTGACATCACTTGTACCACTGAAATTGTTGCATGGGGAAAATGCCGTTTGGGAAAACGTGTATCCTTCAACAACTCGATACTATGGATCAGTTTTTATACAATTACTTAAAGAAACTGCAGACACGACCCGCCCAGCATATGACCGGATGATGACCGAAATTTCAAAATTACACCCCTTTTTTTTGAAAGTTGACGACTTACAACTAAGTGTCTCCTTTGATCTTGTTATGAGTATAGTTGATGGAAAAACTATTAATGCGATAACGAACACAACATCCGCCTATAGATGTTATCTCTGTAAAGCAACATCATCAGAGTTTAATAATGTTGACAAAATGTTAAAAAATCCAGTTAATTGTTGGATTACATGTTTTGAATGCCCGTTACTCATTGCTTATAGGCTCAGCTTCTGCAAATAGGTAAAAACGGTTCATATTGAACAATTCAACTGCATCGAACAGCGTATTCAAAATAATTTCTTTAGTAGGTTGGGTCTACACATCGACAAACCGCTTTCTGGATTTGGCACCAGAAACATACTGGAAGTTTCTGACTTTATAAAAAGAGTTGTGTAACTTTTCGTGATAAGTACTACCAATTGTTTTATCAAACTTATCTTTGCAAGTGTATAACTAGTTGAATCTCGCTTACAGCTTAAAAACTGTATGAGTTATCATAAAAAATGTGATCGATGGTTGCATAATAGGCTGAGTCAAGGGACACATACCCTATTCTAGGAGTTGATTTACACATAATTCTACGGTTTAGAACTTTATTGACAGCAATTTCTAGTGGTGAAAGAGTTGATGTTCCAAAGTTCAAGGCGTACGCAACGGAAACTGTTTTCTACTACGTGAAGCTTTATAGTTGGTATCACATGCCAACAACGGTCACATTATTGATACATGGATGTGAAATAATCGATCCCCATCGGTAAACTTTCAAGAGAAGCCCAGTGAAAATCAGTGTTCGGAAGAGCACGTGAAAATCATACATAAAAAGGATCCTGTGAAAGAACAATTGGTGACATGTTTCGAGGCTTGTTGGTTGCATCGGATCCGATTGTGTCCAGTTTCAGGCACAACAAGCCAAAATCGAAAAGTGACTTTCCGGAAGAGGTGCAGAATTTGTTGATTTTATAAGATGATGAAAATAATTAAGAATTTCGGAGAAATAAATGTTATATTGCAAAACAAGTTACTATTCTAGTTTATGGTACTCTAATATCGAATTCGTTTTCAAACCTATACTCGAACTTTTTGTCAGTGCGAACATCAACCCGATACGAGTTACAATTAAAACCCTACACACTGACTTTCAGCCCACTGAAAGCCGACTCAATTTCGATACCCGATCCAGGTTGGAAGTGAATTAAAAACGAATTCGCTATAAGACGGCATCCATATATAACGTTACGCTAAATTTGATTACGTTACGCTAAAGTATTTGTTTAAACCTTAATACTTTGGCAAATACTTTTCCTCTAATCAGTATTGTGTATTTTGTGGATAACAGCCAAGTAAACCCGAAAACAAACCATCCTTTTAAGGTACATATACAAGGAAACCATAGCCTGAAACTTCTTATGTGCAAATGTGAGTTCCAACAGAACATATAATCAGGCTTGCTGATATTCGCATCGTTTTCCCCTTATTCACTCATCGTGTGCGAAGATCTTCGCAGCATCGATATACAACCATTCCTCACTAATGAAGATCATACCAACGTAAAAGTATACTGCGGTGAGTAGCCCGGCTGAGAAGAATATGAGTGGCAAAGCAAAACGGAAAACTTCGTTCTTCATGCTCTTCGGCTCTGACTCGCTCACACCGTGACTAGCAGAGTGGTTTGATCGACCTGAGTGTTCTTCGGTCTTGTCACTCTTCTTCACATGCGTTGATCGTCATGAGGAAAGAAGAATGAAGATCCGACGCGTTTAGTTTATTCTTCGACGCGAACCAGGAAAGTTGTTCGTCACAATGAAGAACGGTAATGTTTGAAACAGCAGCTTAGTGGTGTGATTTAGGAAGCAACGGAAGCTTGTGGTGCGATTAAATACCGCTGGCTGACAGAAAAAAATAATAGAAGGTGTGATTTTGAGCCGAATACGTTTGTGGCCGCCAATTTTAAAATGGATTTCATTTCGTTATATCCCGATGTGGCTGGGTGGTTAGGTTGGAGATAAGATAACCGTAGTTTTCGTAGTGATAGTTGGGATGGACAGCCAAGTAGTAGCAAAACTAATAAGGCTCTTATGTACCTGAAAGCAAATGAATCCCTGTTGCCGAAGGTGGTTGATGTATTGGGTGCAGAGTCTGCTTGGTTTTGAGGATTTTATCGTTACCTTATTTAATTTCTCTCTTCTTCTACTTATTTATTTATGTTTAATAGAGTGAACTGAAATATGATTTGTTATACTAAATACCACAGAAAAATTAAAATCTACTCTAAAGTCAATAATTAAAAGAAAAAAATGAATTTCTCCACCTAAGGCTAGAGCTGACCATTCTTATAAATCCTCAGGGGTGTCTGGAATATGAATGTGGTAGTGGACTCTCGATCTTTTTGAATGAGCACTTCTTTTTGAATTTTCATGAAATTTGTGCTGCCGCATCATGGGTTTTAGTAGACTAAAACGTGCCCCATGAATCTCCTTAAAAACCTACAAAACAGTGTCTGTAGATAACATATCAAATCTCCTTGAATTCGTCTTCAGGATGAGAAAATAATATCAAAATATTTGGGAAATATGCAACGAACATTGTAAACTTCACTTTGATGCCTTGAACTTTCCTCATTTAATGTGCGAAATGCCCCATGTTTCGTGGTAATATGTAGCGATGAAAAAGGTTTTTCTATATTTCTCATTAAATAATTAAAAATTAATTAAAATTAAAAATATTTTTATTTTTGAATTGAATACTTCTTTTTTGTTGCTTCAAAAATGTTGGTTGTTGTTTCTAAAACCAAATGCTGAAAAAAATTGTAGTTTCAACAAGCTATATTTTTGTGATCTAAATTAATTTCAATCAATTTGTAAAAAAAATTGTTGATTTAAAATCCAACAAATCCGTCTTACAGTTGTCAGTGTATGTGTATGTTTTCAATATTTTCATATGCGCCAGTTTTGTAGCTTCAATTTCTAAGCTTTATTCTAAAGGGCGATACGGTCAAAATTTGGTCAATATCAACTTGACGTATTTCTTTCAATTTTGCATTTAAAAACCTGAACACCCCTCATTTTGAAGGTGTGTGTGTGTGTAGAATGTTGTTCCTATTTTGATTTTGCAATTCACTCTTCAGTTGTCAAAATGCCGTCCAAGCAAGAAGAGCAGCGTATCCAAATTTTGCTCGCGCATCGCGAAAATCCGAGCTACTCGCACGCAAAGTTGGCAAAATCGCTAAAAGTTGCCAAATCAACCGTTACAAATGTAATTAAAGTGTTTGGGGAACGTTTGTCGACAGCCAGGAAGTCTGGATCGGGGGGAAATCGAAAACCGGAAGCCGCTGAGACGACAAAGAGAGTTGCCGGTAGTTTCAAGCGAAACCCTAACCTATCTCTCCGAGATGCCGCAAATAAGCTGGGTGTATCGTCTACAACCGTGCATCGAGCCAAAAAACGAGCCGGACTATCGACTTACAAGAAGGTAGTGACTCCAAATCGCGATGATAAACAAAATACGACGGCCAAAGCGCGATCCCGGAGGCTGTACACGACGATGCTGACGAAGTTTGACTGCGTGGTAATGGACGACGAAACCTACGTCATAGCCGACTACAAGCAGCTTCCGGGACAGGAGTTTTATACGGCAAAAGGAAGGGGAAAGGCAGCAGATATTTTCAAGCACACGAAACTGTCAAAGTTCGCAAAGAAATATCTGGTTTGGCAAGCCATCTGTACCTGTGGCTTGAAAAGCAGCATTTTCATAGCTTCCGGGACTGTCAACCAAGAAATTTATGTGAAAGAGTGTTTGAATAAACGTCTGCTGCCTTTCCTGAAGAAACACGGTTGTTCCGTACTGTTTTGGCCGGATTTGGCATCTTGCCATTACGGTAAAAAGGCCATGGAGTGGTACGCCGCCAACAACGTGCAGGTGGTTCCCAAGGACAAGAACCCTCCCAACACGCCAGAGCTCCGCCCAATTGAGAAATACTGGGCTATTGTCAAGCGGAACCTAAAGAAGACCAAAAACTGCTAAGGACGAGCAGCAGTTCAAGGCAAACTGGCTTTCTGCGGCGAAGAAGGTGGACAAGGTGGCTGTACAAAATCTGATGGCAGGGTCAAGCGTAAGGCCCGGCAATTCGGATTTGGAAAAGCGGAAGCCTAACTGAATATTTTTCCTGAATTTTATACTAATTCAACTTGAAAAAGAAATTTAATTTGATTTTTTAAATAAACGATTTCACCGATCTACACGCGTTTTCCCTTGACCAAATTTTGACCGTATCACCCTTTAAAAGCAAAGTGGACTCGCCGTAGGAAATATTATTTCAAGAAGTCGAGGAAGTTAACGTCGTGCTAGTCGTTTCATTGCTTAGTTTTGGACTTTTTGAGCAATCTGTGGTAAGAAATTATTTTTTTTAATGGAATTTTATTTTAATGACTATTTTCTGTTCACAGTACATAGAACAGAAATATAGAAAGTTATCGTCCGGAAGGAAATAGTAATGCATGCACTGAATAAATTCTTGGGAAGAACGACAGATATGAATCTTTAAAAATCCAAGATTTTAAATTAATTCTCTTTCATTCAACATGAAAACGGATTTCTATCATTATCGTCAACAGAATCATTGGACAAGCTTAATGCTTATCTGCTGCTGGACTACTTGTGTATTTTTTTTTATTGAATTAAAATTAAACCAAATCAAAGTCATATAAATTATTCCGAAAACATTATCTGGTTAAATTAACAACTAAAATATTTAAAACAAAAAACCAAATCTTCATTCATGAAAAATCAATTATATCCGCCACATATGTTTTTAGTTTCAGAGAAATAAATTATTGGCAGCACCAGTGTTTTTTTTTGTTTTGTTTTAAAAATATTATTTTTTGTAAATAGAAACAAATATTGTTAATTCAAAAATATATATTTTTCTCTGCTTTTTTGACAAATTTTTGAAACAACAACAATATTCTGTGAATAATCAATAAAGATTTATTGTTGTATTCAATAATAAAAATTATAAGCCGGGGAATAATAATTTTTATTGTTGTTTTCAATATAGTATATTATTGATATTAAAATACTTTCCGCTGCGTGTTGAAACTACAGAATCGCAATTCCATTTATTGACCAAATGAAAGTTTTTTACTATGACTTTGAATAAAAATATAAACATAAACACAAATTGCTGAAATGTTGAACCATTTTTCATAACTTATTAAAAACCAGTGATGTTTTATTTGGAACGCACTTTTTAAAGCTGAATTTCCTTATTCTTATAGTTTCAAATTAATATCTTTGGAAACACTGAACCGATATCTTAAACTTGTATACCAAATAAAAGCTTGTCTTTTAATTTAAAAAATGATAATTATCATGGTTAGCATCGGGAATTTTCTTACTGCTTATTATAATTTTGCTTGAAAACTTAGACATTTTTAAATGATATATATATATATATATATATATATATATATATATATATATATATATATATATATATATATATATATATATATATATATATAAAATCAGGGAAGAGTCTTTTTCGTTTTTGAGCTACATATTTTTGAAATTTTCAAGTTTTAGTTTTACAGCCATTGTTTATTAATGAAGACGCATCACAGTGATCGAAAAAGCCTTTTTCACGGCGAAATAATAACTCCTAAGGGTTACGTTTCCGAATCATGATGCTTTCAGCAAAGTTGTATTTAAACAAGTTGTCCATCTTGTGGAGATAAATTTGTAGTTCCAAATTTTACCGTGAGGGCAGCGCTGTTGCAAACATTTGAATGAAACACAATAGAAGGGTAATGTTAAAGACAAGTTTGTAGGTAATATAATTTCAAGCAACTTTTTTCCACCTCTTCATTCGATCATGGTAGAGCTATTTTTCTTCTCGGACATGTTTTTCGGTAAAATTTACCCTAACTTTTCAACAATAAGATACACTAAATACTTAGTTAGCAAAAACATGCAAAAAAATTTCTCTACACTTCATCTGAAGTTAATTTTTTCTTAACAATCGAAACTAAAATGTTAGAATGAAAAAACTGATTTTTAGGAACACCCCAATCTACACCAGCAAAATAGCTCTGAGCTAAAGCAGTTAGCGTTTTAGTCTTGTGTGTATTGTTTTGTTTAAGATTTTTAGTGTCAAAAATCGTGAAGTTATAATCAACCTAACCTATAAATCATATGGAAACAAGACTCCCTCCAGTTTCACATTAAGCGAAAATAACAAAAAAATCGTTTTTTTCCGCTACGTATTTTGGTATATCTTATTGTTCAAAAGTTAGGGGAAATTTTAACGAAAAACATGTCCGATTTTAAGCAGTCCCTGCTCATGTGCCCCAAGAGTGCCCGGACTCATTTATACAGAAAATTGTTCCTTGAAACCCATTAAAACCAAAATTTGATGATTTTTTGGCTTTTTCGATCACTGTGCGCATGGTAATCTATTCGTATGGAAAAATCCAGAACCTGATTTTTTTAAATAACGGACGATAAATCGCTGTTTTTATGATATGTTATGTAAAGAGCTCTAATCTTTCAAGAAAGTATACAAAATCAGATAGCGTCTCCTGCCTACAAACCATGAAAATCGTAAAAAAACTAACAGTATTTTTACACACAATAACAATACAGTAGCCGTTGGTTAATTGGGGGATGACTGCAACCCAATTACCGACCGGCATTCGCCAATTGGGAGGCATCGAGAAACGTCAATGTTAGAACAACATTCCTCTTAACATTCCTCTACCACATGCTGTTTAAAGTTGTGTTGTTGTGCGTTAGAAATCCAAATCGATTTGAAACGTACCGCGTAAAAAGCGATTTTTAAGTACAGCCGCCCAAAAAAGCTGTAAAAAAACGTAATAACCCACTCCACTGTATAGTAGATGTACTAGTTATGGCTAAATAACCAGATTACCGCGTGTTGGTATGGTATTCCCATATACTATATGAGAACACACCTTAATAAATAGGAATGTACGGCAATAACTGGTACATGTACCTTATAAATTATTAATTAATTATAAGCATAATTAATTATATATAATTATTTATATATTAATAAATAATTTATATTAATATATAAATATAATAAAATAATTATTTAATTTTAAATATTTATTTATATTTATATATATATATATACAATAAATAATTTATATTAATATAAATTATATATATTAATTATAAATATAAATTATGGTTCTTATCTTAATAACAGTGAAGTATTTATAAGCCTATGGGTCTTAAATGGAATACAATAAAAATATGATTATTTGATATCTATAATGCCGCATTGTCACTCCATATGCAGATGGGCTCAAAAAATCTTTGATGTCACCATCCTTCCAGCTGAGCTACCTAAGCATTCTTCCAACCAACCAACAAAATATTCTTTATGAAGAATGAGCAGCAGCCTATTCGTCATGAAGAATATATTATTAGGTGATCGCTACCGAACTGGATCGCATCCGAAGAATGCTCCTATGAATCGTGCAAATAGAGAATCGAAAGTGAGTGCCCTAAGCTTGAATATTTCAAGTGTCAACACAGCGAATGGCGAAGAAGACGGAAGAGACGAAAAAATAACCGATGTTACTCCCTTTGCATGACCGATCGGGCTCGGTGGTTTGAATGTATGTTCACTGCTGCTTCGACTCTGAGGCGAAGACCAAACGTGGTGAATAAAGAATGCTTGCGATAATCCGCAACCTTGCATATAATGATGAATTTGTTACTCCGTGTTAGTCACAGTGCGGCAATCAAGGAGAAGAAATTTGAGATTGGTCTGTATTGTGGGAGCTGAGATTTGTGCTCTTGAAGTTTCACGGTATAGCTTCATTATATCTTTGCCTTAAGGCTGATTTCTTTCATTAACTCTTATGGTGAATCGCTGCTCCATGTATTTTTTCCTATCTTTTATCTCGCTCTCACAAACTCACCTTGCTATTTCAAATTGATAAATCTCGATTGTTAGTGCATGAACATCGAATCGAATTCTATCAGATTGCTCACAACAAATGAGCATACAAACTGATGTGATTTAATTTTCAATATCTTGTACCGACTCTGAGTTATATCAATTCTAAATGTTAAGGTAATGACTGTCATCAAGAATGATTCAGCATTAGCTCTTAAAGCATAGTGATATTGTAAGACTACTGCTGTAACTATTTGTGCATTTTGTCTATATATTTATTAGATTATTTTATTACCACTCTTCTCCATGGAGTAACAAAATAAAATCAATTTTAAGCCCCTTGGAGCAACGATGAGCAGAGCAAAGCCGAGGAAAAGTAAAAATGATTTCCTATAGGATGCATACTATGTGACCTTTGTGAACCGTTTCAGCAGACTGTACAGTAAACAAGTGTAAAACAATACTTGTTTTTTCAGACTTCTATCCATATATTTGAACACCATTTTCAAAGTCCAAAAAAAAATTAACAAATGTATAAAAATAAGAAAAAATGTCTTTTTTTCATCTGTAATATGAAAGTTGTTGTGCCCCAATCGTTTAAACTTTGAAGGAGCAACACACATTTGAAGAGAGCCTAAATACTGCGGTTTTCGAATTTAAAAATTATTAGAATTACCAGACACATCAATGTTAAATTAGCTATAAAAAATTGAAATCTCATCCAATGATCACGATATTTTGAGGAAAGGTTACTAAATGTACGAAAGAGGTAGGAAAAATATGTGAGACCATTCATCGCTGAACTCCTCGTGATTGTGTTTTTTGTTCAATTAAAGCCTGTACTCGAAAAACTGCACCAGACAAATATGTTTGCCAAAAATTTATTTGAAGTCGGATTTTCTTTAATCTTTCAGGAAATGAAATAATGCATATAGATTATACTTTATTCAATTTCCTTTCCATCGCTGAAAGCCCTCACCTTTTCCTTGAGACCCCTCATTACATTTTGTGCAATGGTGGAGCCGACCTTTTTGGTCACTTTCATCCATTCTTTCTTCAACTCCAGCTCGTTCTTGAACACCTTGGACGATTTTTAAATTTTGGCGTTATTATGGTCCAAAATCTTTCCGCCGGACGAATCTCTATTGAATTTGCGGGGTTGGCGGTTTTGGTACAAAAACAACGTTATTGTCTCTGTACCAATCCAACGACGATCGCGCGTAATGGCATGATGCCAGGTCCGTTCAAAATAATGTCTCGCCTCTGTGAGCCCGCAGGAAGGGCAACAGACGCTTCTGGAGGCACTCGGTGCGGTAAATTTCGCTGTTGATGGTACCCGTTGGGATGTACGGTTTACTCAGTTTACCGCATCGGCATAAGGTTTGCCAGAGCAAGTATTGTTTTGGCGAATTTGTCCACTTTCTTCTTCCTTATGTCTTCAGGAACATCAAATCGTGATATGGCAACGTAGAACTCCAGCCCAGGTATCTGCTTTGCATCTGCCTTGATGTAGGTTTCGTCATCCATAACCACACACATCGGTTTCGTTAACCACTCTCGATACAGCTTCCTTGCGCGGGATTTGGCCGCCGTGTTTTGTTGATCACGCCGGTTCCTTGCGGACCTTGAATACCTGCAGCCCAGCTCGTTTCATGATTTGCTGAACGAACCAGGCGGAACACTTTGCCTTCAGAGCCATGTCGTGAATCGAAAGGTTCGAATTACACTTGAAATAATTCAACACCTTCCGGGCCTTCACAGGGTCAGCTGTCTTCGATTTCCTTCCACTTTCAGCACGCCGCTCGGTCGTCTGGGACTCTTTAAACGATTTTACCACCCAAGACTCAGTTGTATGTGTGATTCCCAGTTGTCTTCCGATCCATCTCATGGCCGCAGTCGGATTTTACATGACTCCGGCGATTTTCTTCTTGTCATTATGACATCTCAATAACCACTGAACCGATTGTTATGAAATTTTGCAAATGTAAACAATTCACTAGTTATACTCAGATTTTCATTAATTTTTAGCCATGTACAAAAAAGTTACACTCGGATAAAAATGGTGCATTTTTTTCGAGTATAAGCCTTATATTTTGAGCCTATAAAGTAGATCTGTCGTTCATGCAACCATCAGATAGACATTTCTTGGTAACAAATTAGTCGTAGCTCCTTCTATTGTTTTCGTAGAATGAACGAATGTTCTTCCTGTGTCAACAAATGCTTATTGCTTTTGACAGTTTCGCGTGAGGCATTAAATACGAAGGTCGCTTCTTCATAAGTTCAAATCAGTGTTGCAGAAAACAACGGATAAATGTATTAGTCCTACCTTCGATTTCGTAATATAAACAAAAATAAATGTTCGTTGTTATGTTGAAAATCAATCCATTTCAATAGATTGTTACATAGATTTGAAAATAGATCATGAAATGAATAAGTTGTTGACTTTCAAAACCTAAGCATTTCGTGAGGCTCCAAATTTTCGTATTCGCAACGTTTATCCCTGTATTGAAAACAAAGACGTAGTCCTAAGTCAAAATGTTTTGAGACCAGAGAGGTTATCACCCATAGAATAAGTATCAAGTGTAGAAATAAGCTTCCTAGATTTAAGAGACTGAAATAAAAATTATTACTCACCGTTAAGCAAATCTTATCCCTTGCTTTCTCCAAGGCAAATATCAAAGAACTGTGGAAAGGTTAATGGAGGGTAATCGTATTAAGGGCGATACGGTCAAAATTTGGTCAATATCAACTTGACGTATTTCTTTCAATTTTGCATTTAAAAAACCTGAACACCCCTCATTTTGATGGTGTGTGTGTGTGTAGAATGTTGCTCCTATTTTGATTTTTGAATTCACTCTTCAGTTGTCAAAATGCCGTCCAAGCAAGAAGAGCAGCGTATCAAAATTTTGCTCGCGCATCGCGAAAATCCGAGCTACTCGCACGCAAAGTTGGCAAAATCGCTAAAAGTTGCCAAATCAACCGTTACAAATGTAATTAAAGTGTTTGGGGAACGTTTGTCGACAGCCAGGAAGTCTGGATCGAAAACCGGAAGCCGCTGTGACGACAAAGAGAGTTGCCGGTAGTTTCAAGCGAAACCCTAACCTATCTCTCCGAGATGCCGCAAATAAGCTGGGTGTATCGTCTACAACCGTGCATCGAGCCAAAAAACGAGCCGGACTATCGACTTACAAGAAGGTAGTGACTCCAAATCGCGATGATAAACAAAATACGACGGCCAAAGCGCGATCCCGGAGGCTGTACACGACGATGCTGACGAAGTTTGACTGCGTGGTAATGGACGACGAAACCTACGTCAAAGCCGACTACAAGCAGCTTCCGGGACAGGAGTTTTATACGGCAAAAGGAAGGGGAAAGGTAGCAGATATTTTCAAGCACACGAAACTGTCAAAGTTCGCAAAGAAATATCTGGTTTGGCAAGCCATCTGTACCTGTGGCTTGAAAAGCAGCATTTTCATAGCTTCCGGGACTGTCAACCAAGAAATTTACGTGAAAGAGTGTTTGAATAAACGTCTGCTGCCTTTCCTGAAGAAACACGGTTGTTCCGTACTGTTTTGGCCGGATTTGGCATCTTGCCATTACGGTAAAAAGGCCATGGAGTGGTACGCCGCCAACACCGTGCAGGTGGTTCCCAAGGACAAGAACCCTCCCAACACGCCAGAGCTCCGCCCAATTGAGAAATACTGGGCTATTGTCAAGCGGAACCTAAAGAAGACCAAAAAGCTGCTAAGGACGAGCAGCAGTTCAAGGCAAACTGGCTTTCTGCGGCGAAGAAGGTGGACAAGGTGGCTGTACAAAATCTGATGGCAGGGGTCAAGCGTAAGGCCCGGCAATTCGGATTTGGAAAAGCCTAACTGAATATTTTTCCTGAATTTTATACTAATTGAACTTGAAAAAGAAATTTAATTTGATTTTTTAAATAAACGATTTCACCGATTTACACGCGATTTCCCTTGACCAAATTTTGACCGTATCACCCTTTAAAAGTACATCAGTTTCTTATCTAGGAGCATTTTGATGAAAATTATATGTTTTACGTGATACATAAACAACAGTGATTATTTCTCATAAACCCGTTTTTTAATTTGATTACGAATATTTAAAACATCTGCAAAACAATATGTCCTCTATATAAAATAATCAGTCCTTACTATATGCCCAGAGAAGTCGAGAACATTTCCAACCCAAAAAACTCCATCAACCAGATCGAAAATCGATCCCACCAGCTCCGGCTTGGCTGTCTTTACCTCTTGAGCTGTCCGAGGAATCCAAAACATGATTTAAACTGTCACTAAATTTGAGTGAAAAGACTTTGCAAGCAGAGCACAGTATTCTGGATCAAATTATAAGACCACCAATCAAGAAAGTTTGTAATTGACTTTTAACAAGCACAACAAACCCATATTTATCAGGTGGTTTTCAACTCGTCGTTGCTCTTGCGATCATGCAGACATATCGGAAGGGGCCAATTAATTTACTTTTAAATGTTTTCCCACGTCTGCGTCCAACAACAGTCAGGGACCAGGATTCTTCATACCTTCCTACCGCTACACGCTACCGGATGACTGCTGACTGCTGCTGCTGATGATGTTATTATTTGTATTGCCTACTTCCGAATCGGATATCTGCCTGTGGGTTGTCGTGTTCCTCAACAATGCACTTCACTATTTGCGCTTGCTGGTTCGATATATTCGATGAACACACATTTCATTCAAGATGTTAATAGGAACTTCTTCGCGTTAGCTTTCCTCTATCGACATTTAACCCGCACTGGCACGATACGAGGTCAAAAGAGGGAAGAAAGGTCTAACTCTAATGGCTCTCTTCATACGAGCGTTCGCATCGGTTGCGCGATGTGCGAAATTGAAGCGTTAAGAAGGGATCAGACGAAATTTCAAGGGTCGATTGACCTTGCTTAAGTTCACGATGATTGTTCGCCGTCATTTACCCCATGCTATTTTGTAAGATGCTTTCCGATATCCGCTGTTCAGACGAATTGAGATGCAAGGGGGACTGATAGTTGCTTTTTTTTATTGGAAATGTGATATAATAATTTTGAACATATTGTTGTCCGATGGATGGAAGTTTAAAATAATTCATAAGCTCCATGAAAGCAAGTTTAAAGAAATGGAGCTTAAAACATTCAACGCATGGCACTTACACTTTTAGCTAATAGTAATTTGCTACCCAGGTTCCATTCCTGATATTCTAAGCCAATTAGCTCCCATCTTAATTGAACATTCTCCTTAACCACGTGAACTTTCAAATACAAGTCCATGGATTTTAATTTATTCTACACGGTGCTCGATAGTTATTGTTCGCACAAAGGATTCCCGCTGGACATGTTTTGATTCCCGAAGGATCTTATACCGTTCAGCATCCATTGCATTCGAAGCGACAGAAAATCAATGAGAACAGAAAAGGAAGAATACGTCGTGCCCGTTTGATTTTCTTAGCTTCTGAAAACATCCTTCGAAGGGAGGGGAAACTTTTCCACCGACCCAGCAGGGGCCACGAAATCGATGAAGCAATTTGCTGGGAAAATAAGTTCCTGCCAGTTCGTACGTTGCATATTGAACTTGTATCCTGTTGCGGTCGTCGGAACAGAAATCGGTGTATTCTCAGGCTCGTCGATGCCCGAAACTCCGAAACACAATGGCTCTATTTTGACAGACCATCAGATCGAACAGAATGAATATGATCCGTGTGGCTGGCAGTCTGCGAGTCGAAGAAAAGCAGTGACCTCTTGCTGATTCTGTTACGCTCTGATTCTTTACAAATTGTAATCGACGACTTTCGCCTATGAATGACTTTTTAAAATTCAGACCGGGTCATAGGTACGCGCAGTTCTTGCTGGAGATCGCTACTAATATATGCGAGGTCGACTCTGACTTTGCGGTTTGGAAGAAAGTTGTATAGACTCGGTGTGCATAGCTTCCGGTTCTCACGGTTTATTTAATTACATTTTATGCTTATCTGCATCGTCGGCGTCGTCGTTGTTGGTCTTGATGGCACGAGGCTCGCGTAGGGCTTTTATAAATTTATTCAGTGAGCCATCACGCTCACTTCCATCATCAAGCGGAGGTGATGAATTTGCCGTCCCTTGCTCTGCCATTGAACAGAGGCTAGGTGAAAATAACATGATTTTCATTTTCATAACTAAATATTTACTTATCACATTAATATCTAAGTAAGTGGAAAGCTATTCAGCTTTCACGGCACTTGGAACTGGGTCGCTGCCTGGATTGGAATTCATAACGGTGTGTTTAAGTGCTGCATGGACATGTGTTGAGCTACTTTTTGAGGCTGGTTCGAATTTTAAAGGAGGTTCTATTAAAAGCCTTTTATCCTCTTTAAAGGAGTCCACAGACAGAGGCGTTTATTTTCCCGCAGACGCAACGAATAATCGCAAAAACATTGGTAGCGTATTCCAAATAGTTACCCATACCGAAGCAACAGTTTCGTCGTAACGTCAATTTAAATAGCAAATTCATGAAAGCATAGTATATGATTGTATGATGTATGATAAAGGATACCATCCATTGTAGAACGGAAGCTAAGTCTAACAGCAATGAACTTTCTTCTCTGCTAGACTTGATCAAGCTTTAATAACCACTGGTTATCCTCATCACACCATTGCACAGTGGGAAAAAAGTACATGAATCGCGAAAGAATTCGATAATTCAGCTCCAACTAGCACAAGGTTAGTGAACAATAGCATGTTTTATGTGAAAATTCCTTGGAAATTGAATATAAGGGGTCCCATTTGCCGCAAAATTCAGTGGACGGAGATATTGGGCCTATTTTACCCCACGGGTCTACGGTAGTCGAAATAGGCCTATTCTTATGTAGAATTTCCCTAGAAATTGAATAAAGGTAGTTGTAGTTACTGCACGAGTCGGTATCAGTAATATCTCCATGTATGTATGTATGTATGTAAGGTTGCCACCATCCCTTCTACGACCTTGTCATGTATGCAGCTCCACTTAATAGCAAGATCAAATTGAGTTACCGGGTTGCATTCACAGTAACGCTGTATGAAGGGCCAAAAACGGTGGGGCGGACCCGTAAGCAGAGACACTTACGCGAAACCCGCGGGAACATAAGATTCTCCTTCCAACAATACGATCCAACAAATCGAATAACCCAATTCGCAATACTCATTAAGCTTTCTACGGGATGGCTTGTTAAGAAGGGCGCGTCACTCTCACTGAAACTGTTGGAGTAGAATTCGCAACATCACAATCGAATCGGTAGGATAAGAAAATGATATTGTTTATTCCCTCCTAGACTCCGGTTGTCATACCACTCCATTGTCCAATTCCAGCTTGAATGATACCCTGATGCTCCCTCCCTGCCCAATATATATTCAATGTCATGTAGTAATATATAAAATATAGTGAATATTAAACTGATAAAAAATATAGTGAATGATTATAATGATTATTATAATGATATTTAATATAGTAAATGTAAGAATGATAGTAACAATTCCATTTGTAAACCTGAAAGTTAAGACAATATAGTAGCTATGAGAAAAAAATTGATTCAAACATATTTTACAATACTTGGAATATCCATGGATGATCTGAAATAATATAGCATATGAAAAATAGTAAACCAAAAACTTCGAAGTGCTGTTCCGTTTCCTTGAATCACAAAAACTTTTTGTAGTGAGTCTCACAGGTACTATAGCAATTTTTATCAAATGAATTTAAATGCAATAATATCATATCATTTAATATCATAACATAAAATACAAATCTGACGTTATAATATAAAATAAAAATACGAGCAAGCCAGTAAACTATAGTAGAATATATATCCGTAACTTAGCTGGTCATCGAAAGACTTCCGCTGTTGCAGCTTCGATAAAATTAATATCTATTGAGATTTATTTTTCACAGTTAGAGTCAAATAACATAATAAGCGTAAGTATAATATATATCTGTTATCCACTGGTTTGTAACTGAAAAAACGATTAGATATGTTTTGATATCCTAATTGTCTTGGAAAAGCTGAAAACAGCAAACAATTAGGAGAAATAAATTTTATATAAGATTGAATATTGCTAAAAACGTAGACTAAGTAAAACCAGAAAAAAAAAACAATAACTTTTATTGGTTTGGATCTACAAATAATAATGGGAAACAGGAAAGCAATGATCATAAATTATATAGTTTTGGTGAATAAGGGAAATGCTTTTTTGAGAAAAATTTGTCGTACATAATGCTTCCTACATTTTTTTCAGTGAAAATGGCATAGAATATATATAAAATAGCGAAGGGATGTTATAGTCTAAAATGATAATACCAATTTTAATTGTATTCACATATCTACAGATTCTGATCCTGCTGCAATTGTTGACGGGCCCGCACATGCACTACTAACCTTAGATAAATTATCATAACCATCGAAAAAAAAACAAAATATATTAAAAATTATTTAAAAATACTTGGATTTGGACTTGGATACCAAGTTCCTTTGATGACCTGAAATTACAAAGAATAGTATATCTACAATATCAATGTGCTGCTGCTATATTGGAAAAAATAATTGATGTGATATAACCACAATGGAACTGACTCTTAGCTTCGGTCCTGGAATCCCTACTGAGCCCTTGCGGCACGTCAAGCCGGCCAGTTCAGCGCAAGGGCGGACTTTGTGTTTGCAAATATTTGCAAATAAAAGAAAAAGATATCTTGCAAAAACGTATATTTTTTTACACTTCAACCCCTACAACTTTTCTAATACAATAACTAGCAACTATCTTGTATCTTCAAAATGTGCGTTTTATACCCTAAAAGTCATCCATACAAAGTTTTCAAGTTCAAACCGAAATAAAAAAGTTACAGCAAAAAAACTGTTTTCCCAAGCATCACCCTAAGGAAAGCCAGAAAAACTGTTACAAAACGACACGCAGATGAGACAGAATTGAAACCTCTTCACCAAAGCCTCACTAAATCAAAACATCTACAACTTTGTTGAAGTAAAAAGCCTCCAAACCATAAGAACAAAAAGTTCAAACCCTTACCATGAACACAAAAGGACCACCCCAGTCACAACCCAAACCAAAAGACAGATCCCACTTCAAAAATCAAATCTCCCGAAGACACCCTCTGTCTAAAGTCAATGGTCCTCGAGCCATCGACCCCTGTCGCGAAATTTGTCCATTCGGACCATAGTGTGAAGTGCTTTTGCAAAGCTTACTACAAGTTTTATTTCGCTTCACGCTAAGTTGATTATACTGAAATCGAATGATTAAATCCATATCGAAAGGTAAATTAATACTATTAAAATTCTATAAAGCATCTTAACATTTCAGTAATATCTCCATGTCTGCATAAATATGAGCATCTACCGGAATTGATTGATCGTTTGGTAAGTTTAATAAAAAAATAAGGTATGTGGAAGTATGTAATGCTAATAAATGTTTTGATATTTCTAGCCATTAACGATGAACTTCGTCGACGAGCAGGCTGGAGAAACAAGTCACAAGCGACATATGTTCTCTTGGCTACACTTTGCACGGAGAACTTCTGCGGAGGATAACCTTACTGATATGATGAGAGAAGCTTTGACTTGGTCTGATCCCAAGATGGCGTATCTATCAGTCAAATTAAGCGGCAAAACTGGAAGCATGACCCAGAGTTCGAAGCGCAGATGCTACAGTTCTGTGTATCTGACGAACAGGAACACTAAAACATTTCCCAATCAAGCGAAAACTATAACGAATATAGTGAAGATGAGCGACAACTTTGAGTGAAGATGAATTATCAGATGGTAATGGGTAATATACTGTTTTGTGGTGATCCGAAAGGGCCCAGTTAACTTGTTTTATTCCAAAGACATCTGAAAAGCGTATGGATAAATGGGCAATAATGGGGAAGTGGGCAAAAATCAGCAATGTCTCCGTTTAACGACTTGTGCAGTAGCTAGAACTACCTTCATTCGATTCCTAAAGAAATTCTTCCTAAGAATAGGCCTATTTCAACTACCGCAGACCCCTCCGAGCATAGATTATTCCACAATATTTGAAATTACGGGGAATTGAGGCAAAATATGCCCAACATCTCTGTTTCCAAACTCGTGCTGTGACTGCAATCACCTTCATTCGATTTCTAGGGAAATTCTACATAATAGTAGGCTTATTTTGACTACCGCTGACCCTTTCGAGCATAGATTAATCAGTAATATTCGAAAATACAGGGAATTGGGGCAAAATAAGCCTAATATCTCCGTTACTTGACCCGTGCGGTAGCTGCAACCACCTCGATTTCTAGGGAAATTCTACATAAGAATAGGCCGATTTTGACAACCGCAGACCTCTCCGACCTTAGATTAATGAACAATATTCAAAAACATGGGGGGAGGGGGGTAAAATCAGCAATATTTCCGTTACCTGAGCCGTGCGGTGGCCGCAACCACCTCCTATTTCAACAACCGCAGACCCCTCCGATCATAAATTATTCAGCTATATTCAAAAATACGGGTAATTGGGGCGAAATAAGCCCAATATCTCTGTTTCCCGATTCGTTCAGTGGCTGCAACCACCTTCATTAGATTTCTAGGGAAATTCTACATAAGATTAGGCCTATTTTGACTACCGCAGACCCCTCCGACCATAGATTAATGAACAATATTCGAAAACAATGGGGGAAGTGGGGTAAAGTCAGCAATATCTCCGTTACCCGACCCGTGCAAGGGCTGCATCCACCTTCATTCGATTTTTAGGGAAATTCTACATAAGAATATGCCTATTTTGATTACCGCAGATCCCTCCAATCTAGATTATTCAGCTATATTAAAAAATACGGGAAATTGGAGCAAAATAAGCCAAATATCTCTGTTTCTCGAATAATGCGGTGGCTGCAACAACCTTCATACGATTTCTAGGAAAGTTTTACATATGCATAGACTTATTTTGACTACCGCAGACCCCTCCAAGCACAGATTACTGGGCATTATTCGAAAATATGGGGAAATTGGGGTAAAATAAACCCAATATCTCCGTGCACTGAATTTTGCGGCAAGTGGGACCCCTTCCATTCGATTTCCCAGGAATTTTCACATAAAAAATGCAATTGTTCACTAACACAAACACTAACTTGTACAAACAACGGGAGATCCCAGACAGGGCTTAGATGGAAACATGATGGACTTGAGTTTTCCGATAATCGACCTTTGGCAGAAAAATAGTGTTTGGAAAGACGACTGTCGAAGAACCCCGAACGTTCGCCAACATATGTTGAACTTCCATGAGAAGGGCTATACGCACAAAGCGACATATGAGTAGTTGCACTGCTTTGATCCACGTCGGGCTTGGTATCTTCCTTTTGATGTAATTTTTCATCCAACAAAAACCTGGCAAAATGAGGGTAATCCGGGATGCTGCCGCAAGGAGACATAAAGGAAATGTTGCATCAGCTCCTACTGTTCCTGCGGAAAAACTACGCGGATATGCCTATCGAAGTCATGGTGATGAATGTTGCGATCTTTGGCGCGTCGTGCTCTTCAACGCAATCTTTATATGCAATGCATATGAACGCTACGGAAAACGAAATCATTCACCCAAAGGCGGCTGCCGCCATTAATCACCGTCACTATGAGCATGAGCATGAGCATGATTGACCGCCCACGGATGCAATTCCGTTATTGCCAGATCAGCTGTATTTGTAAAAAGAACCAACAGATGGTGTTTGGGACTAACATACATCTTCAATGTTTAAAAAGTAATGACCCATTATAAAGCAATACCGGCGCTGGCCGTGTCCGAATGCTGGTCAAGTAGGGAATGGGAAGGAACGTGTTGACATGATACTCGCTTTTTAGGAAGCCGAGAAATGCTCTGCACTTACACGAGAAATCACTGAAAAGAGACAAGCATAACTAAAAACAAAACAAAACAAAATAGCCAAAATAAAATAAAACAGGATATAAGATATTGCCTTCAAAATATGGTAGAAATAAATTATTTGTTGCTTTGCAACATGATATCTGTGTCTAATACACTCTTCTTGCACTGATTAATTTACAAACTTATCCTGAACACCGAATCAAAATTCACTTTGGCACGGTTGTGGTATTTTCTTCTAAAATCTAGTTCTATATACTGGCACTTGGTTGCAGGAAATATCTTCCCCCACAATATCCGCGAATGACGACAATTTGGACTCGCTTGAGGAAGAATCACCAACACACAACAACGCAATTAAATGTATGCAGTTTTTTTTTCTAATGAATCGCGAGCACGGCGCGATCCCACGACACGTAACACTCTTCTAATCCAGCTCACCGGAACCAATTGCACACGCACACTAGTAATCCGCGACGCGCGACGAGGTGCTACTGCCGCCGACGTCGTGCTACATAATACCGTTGGGTTGTTGTTGAGGCTAATGCGATGCAAACTACTGCCAACACACACACACAACCACGTTACCTCTCTATCTTTACGTTTTGATGAATCGCATCCAGGGTGGGCGAACGAAAACAAAAATCCAATCCGCCAAACTCGCACCAACACGACTGCACTTCTTCCAAAAAGTGCAAACGCATGCGACAGACTGAGAGAGAAAGAAAACTTCTCTTCACTGCCAATGGAGTCTGAAAGCCGAACAAAAAACTATTTTTTCACCACGTTCCCAAACTTTTTAGCGATGGAAAATATCACTTCCACAACGTACGCGATTTCTACTAGCCTGGAAAACACTTTGCAGGCGTTTTCGAGTGCGATTTCACCCGCACATTACGGACTTTTTCGCGAGCACAGGGTCGATGTGTTTCTCGCCATTAAACACCGTCACTATGTGCACGACTAACTGGATAGTGTCGATATTTAAGAGGAAACTGTTGAACTTGCATTGGAAGAAGCAAAAGTGCATTCGAAGACCGGGTTCGAAATACGAAATTGGCTGTCAAACAGAAGAACGGCACTTGAAAAAGTCGGCAAAATGAATCCCAAATCCGTTAAATGCTTCGTTGCCGATAAGGAAACAGGTATGGAGAGACTTCTTGGGATAATTTGGTTACCGGACGAAGACGTCTTCTCATTTTCGTTGAGCTTCCGGGATAATCCTCAGCAACTGGTATCAAGAGAAATAGTTCCAACCGAAACGATGAGCATCTATAGAGGGTCATAGGCATCGTGGAAGCTTTCGTTATTCATAGGAAGGTTCTTGTCCAAAATGTCTGGAGGTCCAAAACCGATTTAGATGGAAAAGTTCCCTGGGAAATTCACTGCCGCTGGAAACAATTGTTTGCAGTACTCTGGAAGGAAGATCGAGGAAAAGCACTCGCTGAAAGTACTACACACGTTTTTCTGGAGTGACTCATCTACAGTCATAGCTTAGATTAGGTCAGACCCACGTTGCTACCGGCAATTCGTAGCTTTTCGTATCAATGAAATCTTCAGTCTGTCATCGGTCAATGAATGGCGAGGGAGTCCACATAACTCAACCACAAAGTCGGGCAAAGGTACTTCATTTAATCCAGATAGTCGGTGGTACTGCGGATCAGAATTCCTTTAAGACAACGAGCAAGAATAGCCGAAGGACTGCAGAAACGAAATCAACGCGAGGGTTGAGGAACTTCACCCAGCCTTTGTCTACAAACATGGCGTAATCGAACCAATGGTGAGGTTGGAGCGATTCTCACGGTGGGAGCGGTTACTGCAAAGCATTAATGCGTACGCAATTGCGTACGCTGTGCGATTAATCGACAACAGGGTGAGGTTACACAGAAAACAACCGCTAAAGCAGGGCGCATTGACCAGGGAAGATCTACAGAAGGCCGAACGGTGTTTGTGGCGAATTGCTTGATGGATTCCCGGACGAAGTGGGAGTGTTCAAGTTCAATCTTCAGTCGCAGCCACCAAACTGTCGGAAACTGGAAAGAAGAACCTCACTTATCAAATTCACTCCAGCAATTGACGAGTTCGGTATACTCCGTGTTGACACTCGGATTCAGGAAGCTGACTTCGTTGGTTATGACACACGGAATCCAACCATCTTACCGAAAGGACATCGAGCTACTAACCTACTGCTGGATTGGTATCACCAAAAGTTCCAACACGCCAACGACGAGACGGTTGTGAACGAGGTCAGACAGCGTTTCCATACACCGAAACTGGGAGTGCAGTTACGTCTGGTGAGGAAGCAGTGTATATGGTGTTGACTGTATAAGGCAGCTCCGGCTTTGCCTACACTGGGGCCGCTTCCAAAAACTAGATTGACGCCATTCCATCGTCCGTTTCCTATGATCAGAATTGATTATTTCGCACCATTTACTATCCGGTCACCGACAGGGAAGAGTTCGCTGAAGCGGTGGGTTGTTTTGTTCGCCTGCTTGACTATCAGAGCGATTCACGTTGAGATTGCAGCTCGCCTATCGACGGACTCTTGTAAGAAAGCAATACTGCGGTTCATTGGCCGCAGAGGTGCACCACTTGATATCTACACGGACAACGGGACTTATTTTGTTAGTACGAGCAGAAAGTTGGATGTGGAGACACGATATACAAATAATGAGATCAACGTTCCCGACAATAAGACAATGTGGCGATTCAATCACCCGTCGGCACAGCACATGGGGGGGATGTTGGGAGAGGCTGGTGCATTCAGTAAAATCCGCTTTCTCGATGAGGAATTGTTCGCAATTGTACTCATCAAAGCGGAGTCTATGATCAACTCCAGGGCTTTGACTTTCGTTCCGTTGGAAACCGCCGAGCACGAGTCACTGACACCAAACCACTTCCTCCTCCTCAACTTTACGGGAGTATATCAACCAATCAAGAAACCTGTGGATGGAAAAGCTGCAATTCGGAACAGTTGGAACAGGATCCAAAACACACTGGATGAATTTTGACAGCGATGGGTCAGCGAATATATTCCAACCATTACACGAAGAACGAAGTGGTTTGAACACATCAAGCCTATGCGAGAGGGTGAGCTAGTAGTGTGTCTTCCAATGATATGGAATGATAAGAATTGGTGGCTAAGGAAAAGAGGGGTACGAACATATCCAGGAAAAGATGGCATAGTACGAAAGGCAGATGTGCAGACATCTTGTGGCATCCTACGACGACCGGTGGTCAAACTGACAGTATTCGAGGTGGGTGCAGAGTGTGACGCCGAAGCGGTAGTTTTAGCGACACGAAGGGAGGAATGTTAGGAACACTGTAGGATGTGGATCTAGCTCTTCCCAGGCGCGCTCCAGGGCTTCAAAATAGTTATTTTTATTGGTAACACCAGTTTTGTCAACCCTGGCATCGAGAATCGCCCACAAATTCTCGATGGGATTAAGGTCCGGGCTTTGTGGAGGCCATTCCAGCGGTTTGATCCAACAAGACCGGAAGAAAGACTTGGTCTTCTTGGCAGTATGCTTCGGGTCGTTGTCCTGCTGGAATACGAACTTCTCTTCAAGGCCCGTCTGGATCAGCGAAACCTCCAGATTTTCTCGCAGGATGTTGATGTAAGAATCTGCCGTCATTATCCCGTCGATTTTCACAATGCTTCCCACTCCACCCCACGAAAAACACCCCCAGACCATCACATTTCCTCCTTCATGCTTCATCGTGCCTTGCATGTGGCGCTCCTGAAGCTCCTCTCGCGATCTGCACCAAACACGAACCCGCCGCTTTCGGTTAAACAGCTCGAGACGAACAGTTCGACCGGAAACTGATAACTGAAGGGTTTCTTGGATCTCGCGGACAGTTACCTTCAGGTTCTTCTTGACTTCGCGCATGATCTTGGTGTCCGTTCTCGCATCCGTTTTCCGCTTCCTGCCTCTGCCAGGGCGATCCACCACTGATCCAAACGTTTTAAGCTTCAGAAGAATTTTGCAAACCGCTGCCTTACTGATACTGTACTTCTTAGCGACAGCCCGGTGCGATTCATTGTTTTGCACATCACGAACGACCAATACTCGGATACACAAGGGAATTGCTTTCGAAAGCACTGCGTTCTCCATTTTTTTTTTCAATTGAATCAAATGCGATCACGTATACAAATGCACCAGGTTGAGCCGTTTGCTTCAAAACATGTCAAAATATTAAAACATAAACAATCGAGGGGTCTTCCAATGTAAACTTATCGAAAACATATCGATTTTTGAAGTGGGCACTTTATGTTGTCACTGTTTTTTTTTTCAACACAAATTGATTTTTTTTTTCTTCAAGTAAAACTCCTTTTTTCAGTATTCCATAAGTGAAACTTAAAAAGAATATAAAAATTAAATAAGAAAAAAAACTACACTGTGTTTATTTTAATTTGAACCAAGTAAATGAGAGAAATTGAAAAAACGAAGAGGTGGGCACTTTATTTTGCCTATCAGTGTATTTATATAAGAGAAAAGTACTACGGCATCCGTATCTACTATCAATTTGTTGATCCTGCATTGACAACAACGTTGTACAGCGCTTCCTGAACAGTCGTGGTGCAGTACTCAAGGACCCAATCATAAAGTCATGTATTTAAAAACATATATGTATGTACTTAATAATATGTTTGTAACATATAATAATATTTAGTTTTAGTTATTAGTTATTATTATTTAATAATTTCCCTAACATCTTCAATGTTATACTCTAAATATAAGCTATTGAATTGAAATTGAAGCTGCTATTATTTGAAATACAATATTATTTGTGTATAATTGCTATATAATTGCTCGCAATATAAAACTTAATAAATAAATTTTTGAATTGTCATTTTGAAACTCTTGAACATATAATGAATATTTTTTAAATTGCTCATAAAATATTTGAATCACGAGTTATATTAAGTGTTTGTGTGAAGCGAATAGTATTAAGCGCATAAAATACGGCGGACTTGAGTTGGCTGCTTACTTAGTGTGAATGTCGGAAGAAAGAATTGTGAAAATAATATTTAAGCAAGGAATCAGGTAGGGCTCGGCGTCTTCGTGGGAGGCATGGAGTGGAGGAAGACCTGGAGACCCTGAACGTTTGGGCCACTTACAGAAATATCGCCAAAGACCGACGAAGATGGAGATCTAAAATACCCCCGTCTTTGGCGTAGAGCTACGTTGTACCAAGCTCACGTCAGAGTATCTTTTCACGCCATTCCTATTGTTTCATCAAAGGCATGGTATAAGGACCTGTACGTAAATCGTCACTTCAGATGCACATCGTCCAAGAATTGACTTCATGGACAGCACTCTTTGTCTTACCACTCGACCAATTCAACATGTGAGATATGGAACAATCATAATAACCTTAGACCATTCATTATTGTTTAAACCAGCGCCCATGTGATAAGAAACATAGTTACACATTTTAACAGAAGCGAATTCAGGAATAGGAAAGTAAGAGTTCAAATTGAATAGATTTTTGATACTTTGATGATTACTCTTCAGTTTTTGCTACGTCATCATACTAGCAATAGCTCCCGAGCAAATAATTTTCGATCATACTAGGAACAGGGTACATCAATATTAGTTTCATCCTTGCATAACTGAATTAGGTTCCTGAATGTTTCAGCGGTAAACATAAATGTGATAAAAATAGATGTTTGATATGATTAGTCTTATTTGAAAATATAGAAACGATCATTCGATGTCCAATGCTATACGAACAAAACATATCTATTTTGTTGTTTATTGCGACATTTATACAACATAAGGGCATGTGCAGCGGTGGTCTATTTTTGGAACAACTTTATACTTGATTTGCATCAGCAAAACTTGAATAGAACCAGCTAAAATAGACCAACTTCGCGTTCCCGACACTGCAGTGCACTGGTGTTGTATTTCTTGTTGTTAAACACGCCAACACCTATCATTCTGTCAATCATTCAACATCAGAGATCAGAAGTTTTTTTTTTATCAGAAATCGCAGATTTTTCACAAACTTTTTGCCATGGATTGGTTTGACCAAATAATTTTACTGCCAGTAGTGCGTCGTTAGTAGACGACCAGGACTACTTGCTCTTTTGTTTGCCTGGAAATGCTATTTATTTCACAATTTCACCAACGTATTAAAAGTTCTTCACAGATGTTTGACAATTGCTCTAACTTCACAGATGTTTACAACTTCTCGACAATTTTCGATATATTTGTGATATTCTGCTTTTTATCATCAAAGATTTTCCAACTGGGAGTCCAAATAACTTCTGCTGCTCAAAGCTCACGTTATTTCCAGAGAGTTGTGTTTATTCCATTGATTTTCAGCAATCTTTTTGGAAGTTCAACCAAGTATCCACAAACGTTGAGAATTTTCCGGCAATTGAATGGACTTCTCTGAAGTTCCAACACTTTTCTCAAAAGAGAGAGAGAGTGTAATTTTAATGGTTATCTTGAAACTTCCAATAAGATTATTTAACTCTCGAAAAGTTTAGTTAACTTTTATCAAGTTCTTTATATTTCCAGCCAATCTTCATAAATATTCCGGAATTCATAGTAATTCAGAAAAAAAAATTAAAGAGTTCGTTTAGTTTGTAGAAGCTTAAATAAGTTCTGACCGATTCATGTAACTGCCGGAACGGTTTAGACGCTGTAGAATATAAAATTTAATAATATACTATTTAAAAACAATTTCTGGAAAAATCAAAGAGTTTTTGAACTTTCTCTCCGTGAAATTGGAATTGAATCTAGCTTCAAGATATCATCGATTTACCCCAGAAAGCTTATCAAATCTGCTATAATAAAATGTAAGCTATCTCCCTGAAGATAAGCCTTAATTCGAACATCCTGATTCCCAGTAAACTTGCCGAAATTTTCTATACAACTGGCTTCTCGAAAATGTATCTGTATGAGCTATTTGCGAGTGCTAATTATGACCAAACCATCTTTAAGATCGATTGTTAATTTTGAAGACTTCATTACTTTTCATTTTCAAGCAATCGAAATACCCTCATTTCAAACTAGCCAGCGTTTCCCTGAAAATGCTGTGGCTGTAAAACATTTAGAAAACCACTAGTTATTCAAGAATGAAACGAAAAGGCAATTCGCTAGCACCGGGCGCAACTTGAGGTAATTATCAGCATCCGAGGCGAGCTACACCACTTTCTGTCTGGCGCCAGCGTCACCCGCACCAAACACGGCCACTTTTCGGCACATAAATATACCTCAGCAAGCCTCAATGCATTTCCGAACGAAAAATTGGGTCCTATTCAAATTTTTTTTTTGGTTTGCGCAATTAGTTTGCGCGTTAGTCAAAGCTGATGTTTTACTCATTAATTGATATTATCAAGTAGCGTGTAGTGTTTTGGAACGGGTTTTCTTGTTCCAAATAGCTGCAAAATTAGATCAAAACATATAGCAGTTTTAAAATGATGCATCATAGATCTGGTATAAAACCAAATTTGCAACACCGGTGCAGCGATATTGTTGCGGTTGGGCTAAAAAAATAAATTCAAACCACCATTTGGACCGCCGCTGAAGATGCCCTAATATGATAACACGCAAGATGTCAGATGTAAACAAACATGTCCTAACTCAAAACATCATACAGAGTTATGACAAAATAAATGACCCTAGAATCAAATCACTTGAAACTTACGTCAAATTTCACTTTTATAGATCTACAGCATGACACATGGAAAATATAACTTTTATTTTTATATTTTTGGTGCTTCTTGGGATCAATAATGCAGTCGGGTAATATACGAGATATGACTCCACCAGAACGGGACTTTTGAATACAAAATTGCTATTAAATTAAAAACTTACTTGAAATCTGATAATCTAAACATGCCAATAACGTCTTTATTAAACTGACAATCCATGATAAGATTCTGATATATGAGTCAATCCTTTCTACAACAAATGAGTATAGAATGTATAAAGAATTCCATTAAGTGTATATTTTACTCATTCCGACCACAAAAAATAGCCAAAACTGCTGGAAAATAAAACAAAAATCCTTATGTGTTATTATTCATTCCAAAACATTGTCGTAAAATGTTTACATATTTTACTCAACAACATGTTTTGACCAAAACAATATCAGAAATATCCTCATGCTGAAATTTTAAAACAAAAAATTCCAACAACAAGTCGCATGAAAAATTAACGCTACCTCTGATGACTAAATGGCCATGTAAACGCAAACGACTGCATTTCCATTCTGGCCGCATAATTTGATTAACGTGAATCACGACAGCAGACAATTACTCAAAGCACCATTCCATCATTTAATTATGGCACTTTCTCAGTCCCTGAAAAGCGATGTTAGTCTGGAAAAAGAAATCAACATGGCGGCACAACTGTAACTCCCACCCACCCCATCTGTAGGTTGGATACCGAGCGCCGATGCCGAGAGTCAAGGGTGGTCGTTTGAACACACTCCACCAGTCAGAGTTAACCAGACAGGTGCTTGTGTGTACATGAAACCGTAATCCGCTACAGGTGGTGCGTGCAACAATGTTACGCAAGTAGCGCAATTATTCACGGGTAATAGCACATTTGAAAGCACCGTAGCACGCATGAGTTGCCTGCCATATTCCAGCCCACCGGCCGACCGACCGAAAATTTGCCGTTCAAGACCCCAGCGAGCGATATCAAATCACCTGTAGCGTTACATTAGAGCTTAATAGACCTCATCTGTTTGCTTTAGCGGAGACTCGATCTAATGGGATCTGTGCCGATATGCAGTCAGCACGCAGTTCAACTTCTTTCGATGCTGCACTGCACACACAACAAATCATAAAGCCACCCAAAGGGCGCAACGAAGAAATAATTAGCCTCGGGCCAACGCAAACAATAAATTACCAAATGGTAAGCCCCCACCCCTATATCGATGCACGCGTTCGACCGAGCTGATAATATCGGTACTCTTTCTCCAACGCAAACATATTCAACCACACTGGGATTTACTTCCCTTCCGTCGGAGCGATCAATCCCCAGAGCGGGCAATCATCTGCGGTCAGTCTCCTCCCATTTTTACAATCTCGTCCGGCAGTCTGCGCGCATAAACACTAATCCAATCGAGTCTGACTGGCATCGGCGTTGGCCAGGTCGTGTGGATGAAGCAAGCAGCAACATGTGAATATGCGCCGATCAAACCAACAACTTTATTCAAAATAGTCAATAACTCATTTCTCCGTTCCCATGCGAGAGAGACTGCGAAGTTGTGGAGTGTGATCGGCTATATGGATTCCATACTCTTCTCGCCACCAGTATATGAGGAAAGTTGCTATTAACATGTCTAGATGTATCTGAAGATTTCCACCATCATCCGATATTGTAATATTTGCGTGAACAACAGAGCGTAGCCCTTTCTCGGCACGGTGTAACAAGTTATATAGAAAATGGTGAACTTATTCAAACGAGCTGTGTTGAGTTACATATTTTTTTTTTAAGTTTGCCTTCTTCTTCATATTTAGTCATCATTTGTAGAAAGTTGTAGGTCCAATGTAAGGACAAAAGTCTTAGATGTCAGTACTGTTTTAATACGGTGGTCAAGCACTGACGCTGCATTGAGTAATTTAGAAGAAAAGGTAACCAGAAATAAGAAAAAAAAAACTAGTATTTTCCATTCAATTCCAACAACCTTTGCTTATCTTGACAGATACGCGTATTTCGTCTACAATGAGCAGACTTCTTCAGAGTCTCATACTAATAACGACTGTTCCAGAAAGTATAAGCACACCTTATTTTAACGGTCACTTTGAATATAATGAAATATTTCAACATGTTTTGACTGCGTCCTTTTGTTTGCACATTTCTGAATGACATAGCATCAAAAAAGTGCACGGTTTTGTGTTACCTATCAAAATGTGCGGTCTTCACCTTCTCACTTTGGTTAACAAACGATGCAAAAGTATCGTGCACTTCAGGTATTGTGCACTGTGAGCGGACTCTCCTTGAGAAAATTGGCCAAGGAAAAGGGTGTAAGCGTCGGAGCGGTACGATCTGCGTTTCAAAAATATAGAGAACAGTGTACGTTTGAAGATGCACCAAAGAGTGGTCGGAAATCCGGTCCTGTTAGTCCGGATATCGATAAAAAGATTAGGGATGCCTACAAGCGAAAACCAGAGACTTCCGATCGGGATGTTGCGAAAAAACTAGACCTCGTCGAGTAACGTCATGCGTGCCAAAGAAAGACTTGGGCTAAAAACATACCAAAAGCAGAACAAACGATTCGTTATTGTGTAGAAATGCTGGGTGTATAATAATGGACGATAAAACGTATGTGAAGCTAGATTACAAAACGCTTCCCGGACCACAATTCTATACTGTAAGCGAAGACAAAGACATCTCCGAAACGGAGAAGGCAATTTTTAACGAAAATTTCGGTAAGAAGGTTATGGTTTGGCAGGCAATATGCAAGTGTGGTAAAACATCTATTCCGTACATCACAACGGAGACGATGAACACTCAGAAATACGTTAAGGAATTTCTCCAGAAACGATTATTGCCGATGATCAGGCAGCACGAAGGTCAAGTAGTGTTTAGGCCTGATTTGGCGTCATGTCATTACGCAAAAGGACACTTTAGAATGGTACAGAAGTCAAAATGTATGTTTCGTGCCGAAAGACATGAATCCGCCGAACTGCCCGGAAGCAGGGCCAATCGAGACTTTCTGGGCTTTAACCAAAGCAAAGCTTCGAAAATTCATAAAAGCAGCGGACGACATCCAAAAATTTAAAAAAGATTGGCCAAAAGTGGTCAAAATGGTGGGAAGTACCACTGTGCAGAAGCTTATGGGTCATGTTCAAGGAAAAGTTAGGAGTCTTGGCTATGATAAAATATTTTGATAAAACGAGAGAAAAATATCATATAAAACACAAATACAAATATGATTTGCCAAATAAAATTATTAAAACTAAAATAACATGACTTTTTTGTTATTTTGAAAGTGTGCGTATACTTTCTGGAACAGTCTATAACTCGACAGTCGAGTTATTAGTACGAGACACTGAAGAAGTCTGCACATTGTAGACGAAATACGCGTATCTGTCAAGATAAGCAATAGAGATAGTTGGAATTCAATGGAAAATACAAATTTTTCTTCTCATTTCTAGTTACAGGTATTCCACTAAACAGCTCAAACTCTCTAGCATTCAAGAAAAAGTATTTACCGGATGATTGGATAGAAAATATCGTGTGTCCCATCTACCAACAGGGTGACAAGCTGGACTGCTGCAATGACCGTGCAATCATGCTTCTGAGCGGCACCTACAAATTACGCTCCCAAATTCTATGCCATCGTCTATCACCAATTGTAAAATAATTCGTGAGCTCGTACCAAGCGGAAGTCATGAGTGCCTGCGCTACAACAGATCAGATTTTCGCGTAACGTACGTTATTTACAAGTTTGATCCTCAAGATCCTACTTAAGCAGGCGGTTGGTGGTTTTCAGAACCATCTGCTTTCTCCAGTGAAGATACTGGATATGCAAAGACTAACGTTTGCATTAAAAAAATTGACTTTTTCGGATGGTGATAAAAAAAAGAGCTATAACAGGTAATTGCTTTTGATAAATTTCCCATGGAAGGCAAAAATTTAAGCTAACTTGCGAAAAAAATCTACGCCCTTGCGAGAGGGCAGTTAACCGGAACATTCGCCATGGCGGACAAAAACATGCGTGTAGGCATGTTTTTGAGCTCTTTTTTTGTTTTATTTATCAATTACTCCTCATTTTTCGCAACAAAATTGTTGGAGTAGATCTTACGCTTCCGGTTAGCCCAGAAATTCTCGATGGGACGCAGCTGCAGGACGTTGGGCGGGTTCGCCGACTTGGGTACCACATCGATATTCAGCCACTCCATATCCTCCAACGATCGCTTCAAGTAGTAGACCAACACTGCGTCTTCACCCTTATGGAATTTCTTGCTGAATGACACAACTTTCGGCTGGCATTTCGAACTATAAATTTTCCCGTTCTGGGCAGTCCGGTGCGAAAGAAGAGCGGCTTTGACATCCCCTTCTCGCTGATTGTCAGCCACAGCAGCACCGTCTTGGGGAACTTGGTGTGTGAAATGAACTTCACCTCGGAACTCACTTCCTTCGTGGGGGAAGTAAAATACGAAGTGCTCTGCCAGTCGTTGCCATCCAGGGTGAGATAGGTCTCGTCGTCCATCACTACCGCCACGTCACGATTCTCCGGGACAATCGAGTTGACCATCTTATTCAGCCGCTACCGCTGCGTCATTACTTGCAGCTCCGAAACCAGTGAAAGCGACTTCCGCTTCCTGACACGTATGTTCATGTTTGCCAGTAACTTTTTCACTGTTTGGCCGGTTGAACCGACCTCCCGGCCAAGCGCACGCAACGATGTAGCAACTTTTTCCTCGGTCTTCCTCTTCAGCATCCTTTGGAGCTTTTGGTCACTCTGGGTCGTCGGTCGTCCGGAAGCGGGCTTTCTTTCGATGCTCTAATTGTTGTCTAATAGTGCCAAGATGTTGTAGATGCCGAAACGGGCGTATTCTGCGTCCACAAAGTGCCGCACGATGTCCGTTTTCAACGCGGTGGGGTACCGTGCTTTGAACGCGCATACTTCTGAACGGAGTTGCTTCACTGTTTTTGCCATCACGGTTAGAGTTTGACTGATAGAGCTGCCAAATTTTGTTGGGTTACTATGATTGAAGCTGCATGGGTAGTTTCGACAGTGCGAATGAAGGTTAACCTATTAAAAATCGGCAATTTTTGTACATTTATTTTCAATGCAAACGTTACCAAAATGTTAGAGGCATTCATACTTAAATGTTCCAGTTACGATTACTTCATTCCAGTTGTGACTAAGAAATAATAATCTTCACCGAGACTTGGCTTGGAGCAGATATTGATAGTGCGTGACTAGTTGGCATTCTCGTGGTGGAGGAGTGCTTATCGCTGTTAAATGTTATCTTAACTGTGAAGCTATTCCACTGTTGAATTGCGACCATCTCGAGCAAATCATATTCTGTGTAAGATTGCGCTATCCCGGTCTTTTTAACATGATCGCTATTCACCTTCCCCCAAACTCATGTGGCGACTGTTATTCTGCTCATACAGTGCGTTGTCACCGTGTAACACATTTAGCATCATCAGCAAATAAATCTGATGAAATTTGTCATAAGCAGATAATTTCACATCTGCATGAGAGGCTCCAGGAGTGGACAGTAATTTATTGCTAGAACGAATAGAAATTAAGAGAAAGTATTGATAGTTCCATATAGCGTAACGACAGGCATTATAGTGAGGGGAAAATTTGACAACATCATTTCAGAAAGAATGCAATGGGCCCTAAAATTTACCCAGTCTTGGTGTATCAAGGAGGTCCTTAGCATTAATCCAGCAAAAGTAGTAATTGTACCTTTCACTAGGAAAAGGAAGTTTAGTCTAAAAGCGTTCCAGCTAGGAGGATTGAAGATCCATCTTAGTGAACAGGTTAAATACTTAGGAGTGATACTGGATGCCAGACTGAACTGGAATGCTCACCTTGAGTGTGTGATCGGTAAGGCAACCAGTGCTTTCTGGATTTGCTCAAAAACATTTGGCAGAAAATGGGGTCTAAGACCAAAAATGATAATGTGGATTTATACATCCATAATACGTCCTTAAGTATCGTATGCTTCTCTTGTGTGGTGGCCAAAAACAAAAGAGGCTACTGCACAGAAAAAGCTTACAAAACTTCAACGGCTAGTATCCATTGCTATAACGGGAGCGATGCGCAGCACTCCATCAAATGCGTTGAATGCAATTCTAAATCTGCTGCATCTGCACGAATACGTGCAACTAGAAGCGGAAAAGAGTATGCTTAGACTTAAACGATTGAAAACTTTCATGTCTGGTGACTTAGTCGGTCACCTGAGCATTTCACAAAGCTTTCAAAATGGGCCAGTGATGTACATGAATGGAGACTGGATGAAACCTGTGGAAAACCATGACATCCCTTACAACATATGTGAAACGTCACGTATAGATTGGTAAGTCGGAGGTCCCACTGTTCGTCATGGCTCCATAAAATTCTTCACAGATGGCTCAAAAATTGGAACAAAAACGGGAGCAGGAATCTTCGGCCCTGGGGTAGAAATGTCAGTGGCGATGGGAAACTATCCAACGGTTTTCCAAGCGGAGATCTTTGCTATAATAAAATGTGTTAACGTTTGTCTGAAGAGAAAATATAGATATGCAAATATTTGTATTTTTACAGACAGCCAAGCGGCACTCAAAGCGTTAAGTAATTATAAATGTACATCCAAACTTGTCTGGGAATGCATTCTTTCATTGCGAAAGGTGTGCCAAGAGAACTCGGTAAATTTTTTCTGGGTTCCGGGACACTGTGGCATTGAAGGCAATGAAAGGGCAGACGAGCTTGCTAAACAAGGTTCAAATGCACAGTTTATTGGCCCAGAACCATTCTACGGTATATCATACTGTGCCATAAAAATGGAATTAAAATCTTGGGAAGAGCAAAGGGTGATGACCAATTGGTTGGTCACCACAAAGTGTTCTCAAGCGAAAAGGTTTATAATTCCAAATGTTACAATTAGTAAAAAGCTTCTGGAGCTCAATAAGAGAGTTCTTTGTACCTACACGGGCCTAGTTACCGGACATTGCCCGAGTAAATATCATTTGAAGAACATTGACCAGGTTCATTGACCAGAATAATATCTGTCGTTTCTGTAACATGGAACGTGAAACCTCGGAACATCTGCTTTGCAGTTGTGATGCTGTGTACAAGAGCAGACTTAAATTTCTGTACAGTGGCTATATGCAACCTAAAGAAATTTGGACTGCAAATCCTGGTAAGGTGGTGGGTTTTATAAACTCAATTTTGCCTGACTGGGAGACGCGTCTTAGGCTGGTCACTTGACAAATGGTGATCTAGGTTTAAGATGCGAATTAGTATAGTAAACAGGGGTATATCACAAAAGTTCAACTCAGTGGACGCAGTGATTCTTCGCCCCAACAAAAAAAAAACAAAAAAAAAACGACAGGCTTTGAAATTTAAAAGACAAGATGAAAAAGGAGGCGACCCAGGCGTAGTGGTTAACATCCTTACCTCACACGCCAAAGTCACAAGTTCGAATCTCACCCCCAGACAAGTTACGAAAATACCCAAAAAGGTATTTGAGTGACTACGACGGGAGATGAACCAGCCCAGAGCTGAAAATCTCAATAATAAAGGGGAAAAAAAGATGAAAAATATATCTGAGCCACTCTAACTTACCAAACTGAATGAGGATGTGAATGGTTCAATTCCCCTGAATGTTTCTTCCGAGCTTGAACGGGTACCCATTAAAATGATGTTTACTACAGCTTTGCAGCAAGCTAGTCGATATATAAATTCAAACTGCAGACCTTTCGACATTGTATTCATTAGTCTGCCAGAGCGACTAGATATCATCGAAACTCCTGCACCACTTTTTCTTTTTGATAATCATCACGTGCCATTTGTTTTGCTGTTTGATGAGAACAGTGACGATTTAGTTTCAACGAATGAATCATACAACATATCTGTTATGATTTTAGCTCATGCGATTTTGAACAGCTAAAAATGGTGTTGGGTGCTATCGACTGGGGCGGTTTATTAACTGGACCACTGAATGAAACAATATCAATATTCTACGATACGGTTTAAGCGGTGCTTAACAACTGCGTACCTTGCAAAAGACAAACGTTACAGTCATATTCTAATAAGCCTTGATGGATCACTGAATTACGACATCTTCGTAACATTCTTAGAAAAGCACGCCACCGTTTCATCCTTTCGAAGTCTGAGAATGACTATGATTACCTTCGAAAAGTTGATCTGTAGTTCAAAACAGTTCTATTTTCCACCTACAATAGCTACTTATCCAGGATCCGGGTGAACGTAAAACGGAACGTCAAGTTTTTGGGATTTCGTGAAAAAACGGCAAGCATCTTCTTGCATCCCACGCAGCGTTAGTTTTAAGGATAGCTAAAAAACGAGCTGGACTGCGACTTACAAAAAAATGGTGACTCCAAATCGCGACGATAAACACAACACGTTGGCCAAAGCACGATCGCGAATGTTGTACACGACGATGCTGATGAAGTTTGATTGCTTGGTACAGGACGATGAAACATACGTCAAGGCAGACTTTAAACAGCTTCCTGGACAGGATATTTTGACGGCAACCGGACGGGCAAAGGTGGCAGATATTTTCAAGCATATTAAACTGTCAAAATTCGCGAATAAATATCTGGTGTGGCGGGCCAACTGTACCTGTGGATTAAAGAGCAACGTTTACATTGCGACCGGAACCGTCAACCAAGAAATTTATCTCAGCGAGTGCCTACAAAAACGTCAACCCTCCCAACAGGTCAGAGCTCCGCCCAATCCAACAATATTGGGCCATCGTCAAGCGGAATCTTAAGAAGACTCAAAAAACTGTTGTGAGCGAGAAACAGTTCAAGGCAAACTGGCGTTCAGTGGCGAATAAAATTGACAAGGAGACTTTACAAAATCTTATGGCAGGTGTTAAACGAAAGACCCGGCAAATCGCATTTGGTAAAAAGGAAGCTTAGTTGAATATTTCTCCTGTATTTTGTACTAACTGAACTTGAAAAAGAAAAAGAATTTGACTTATTAATAAAAACTTTGACCAACTCACACACATTACTGTTTGACCAAATTTTGATCGGAACACCCTTCAATATTGTTAATTTCAAACGAAGTCATTTTTCACCACCGAATTCGTCTTCTGGCGGCTATGATGGTTATTGATGACAGAAAACAAAATATAAATCCGGATTGAATGCACCCTATTTTCAAGTTAGTCCATTCAATTAGAAAGCTTGTGAAATGAAACACAAGAGTAAATTTCCGATGTGAAATTCACATTATTTCGATCGGATTCCAAACGGATTTTTCACTGAATCGGTCCCTATCCATTCTGAACAAAATGACCATTTCAATACGACGAGGTCCATTGTGCAGGAATAACTCGCATCGGATCAAGTGTAAAGAAATCTCATCGGACCTCCAAGTACGATCGACGTTCGACAGAAAACCCGTGTTTTAGGTTTTCTTTCATTCACTTAGGCTTACTCAAACAGAGATTCTATACCGTACCTCGAAGACTGCACGTACCGGTTCAGATCAAACACGGAAGATAAGTGCATATTTCATTCAATTTCGTCCTGAATGGTACGTGTGTGTGTGCGTGGGTATTTCTTTCCCTTGTGGAAATTCAATAGACTATCGTGCTTGCCGAAGGGTGATTGATCGATAACATTGCGAATTCACCGACGTTTATTGATCTATCTCTATGATTGATATCACCAGGAATGGTTTAGAAAAGAATGGCTTTTCTTCTAATACTAAGGAAAGAATTGAGATTAATGGTGTTTCTGAATCATATGTTGTTAAATTTATCGTTTGAAGCTTCTTATGCAGGCAACTAATTTGCCTTGATTTCACTTTCAAGAGCAAACACTATTTAAATTGTGTAACCGAATCAAACACCATACATCCATTGCGCTAATGCAGAGTTGCTCATATAAAACATCAACTCATCGCAATCAAGCTAAAGCTGCTTTTACTTTCAAGTTATCACGCAAAATTTACCGCCGATGATGACAATTTTCTGCTCCGCAGCCTAAATCAGCGTCGCATTTTTCTACATCGCATACTGTCGCGCCGCTTTCTCTTGCTTCCTTTGGCGGAAAATTAAGTTGTGAAGAAGAGGAAAAGTTTAGTCTCGCCACCCCCTCGCTGTGCCATTTACGTAACTGACATCATCAGGTGCTCGTTGAATTAAATTAAAAACTTCATAACTACTTCGATTATCTTGATTGATCAGTCATCGTCGTCATGATCATCACCTCATCCAGTTGACCTCATTTACGATGGGTGGTGACAAACATCACCATGCCTGGAATGGAATCGAGAAAGTGAAACCACGATCGATTAAAAATTCCTATCACGGAAGAATGTCGACTCGGAGGAGACGCCGAGATTAACTCCCAATAATGCGCATATGATGCACATTTGAGAAGCCCAAGTACCTACCTCCCAATGCGGGGAACAAATTGAAGGATGCTCGCGCGTTCGTGTGCTAGATGATTAATCGATTTTAAATTCCTTCGAATACGTTTGCCACCAAACAGACAAACAGTGCTGCTGCGTCACGAGCGACGATGATTCACTGAATTCAAAGTGTTTAATTTGACATGGATATGTGAAAATGATTTATTATCCACAAATTAGAGCCTATGTAAAGTTTGTTCACACCACGTGTCTCTAGGTATTAGGCGCCATGGTTATTGGGCCATTTGTGTGCAGCAGAGAGAATATATCTTTTATGTTTGGCTCTGGAAGTACCACCAGGGTCACAAGCTGAATGTACCAGCCTTCAGAACACAACTACCCTCGAATAACGACTCAAATATTCTGTCAAGATGTCGTACTATGGCTGGCAATCGAGCCTATTTTGAACTCCAAAGGATGCTATGATTGAACACACATCGCTGAACTACAGGGTGTCCCACATCAAATTGCATCACGGAAAAAGCAGCCTTTAAAAAATTACCCTTTGGTGGTATCCCGAAAATTTGGGTGAAGTGTTCGTGTTTTTTTTTTTTTTGTATTTTATCGCGCTGCCTTAGTTTTTAAAAAACTAAAAAATGATGTCACCACTGTAAGCAGCAATCGCGGGCATGCCTGGCGTCAACTCTCTCATCGAAGTCAACAGTGAGTCGTGTGATTGAACGTTACTACGAAACTCTGTTTATCGAACGGAAGAGAATGCAGGCCGGTACTCTGCTGGTAGTCAGGATTTTGAAGCATGTCGTGGTTTTAAGCAGGATCCCCTGCTGATTGAAGGATGCTGGCCAAAGATGAATTTGTGTCCAGTCTTTCGTTCCGAAGGCCTAGGACCGGAAGGGACTGCATACGTAGAAACTGGCCCACTGGTGGAAAAAGTCAGACGCAAACTGTACATCAGATGCTGACGAAGCATCGTTATCGTCGCTGATGAGACTTACGTCAAAGGCGGACTTTTCGGCAGCTTTCAGGCTACCTTCTTCACGGCCCCAACGGGTTTGATGTTCCGGATGAAGTAAGGAAGCATGAAACTTTCAAGATGGCCAAAATACACGATCTGCTCATATGGCAAACTGAGTGCGCCGTTAAAACGACGACCGGGACTGTGAACGGAAGATCTACCTCTGGAATGTGTCTGTAGCATCTGCTTCTCTGTTGAAGCAACCTGAGGCCCTGCGATCTTGACGGATCTAGCTTCGCACCACTATTTTAAATATTGTCTATGGGTAACACCAAATAACGGATCACTTTCGTACCAAGGAGACGAAAGATATTCGGATGTGGCCAGTTAGAATGATTCTCGAGCGAACCGGTGCTTTAACAAAAAAATTTTAACAAGCAAGCTGGATCGATCAAGTAGTAGAGCGACCTTCCTGTGCTGCAGAAGGTGCGAAATGAGAATGCACCAGCCGGACAAATCGTCAGAACCGCCCCAGTTTGCAACCAGAGCACCTAGCTTTTGGATCTGATTTTCTCTACAGACAGATTTGAATGTTTTCCAACGATTGTGTCGAAACAGCAGGGTAAATGTTTGGATTTCCTTGCTATAAGCAAAATGCTTCTGCCCTCAGTAGCCTTCTGTAACATTTGTCCCACTGTCCTTTATACTGTCTTTATCTTCTCTTTCATCTTCATCTTGTCTTGTCTTCATTTTATCTATATCCTTCATCTTCTGTCTTGTCTTTATACTGTCTATATTTATATCTACTGTCTTCATCTTTATCTTTATCTCTGTCTTTATCTTTGTCTTTATCTTTATCTTATCTTTATCTTTATCTATACTGTCTTGTCTTCTCTATCACATCTTTATCTTTATCTTTATCTTTATCTTTATGCTATATTGTCTTTATCTTGTCTTCTTATCCTTTATCTTTATCTTTATCTTATCTTTATACTTTATATATCTTCTCTTTTGCCTCTTTATCTTTATCGCTGTCTTATCTTTATCACATCTTTATCTTTATCTTTATCTTTGTCTTTATCTTTATCTTGTCTTTATGTTTATCACTGTCTTTATCTTTGTCTTTGTCTTGTCTTTATCTTTATCTTTGTCTTATCTTTATCTTTATCTTTAATACCATCTATATTTATCTTCTCTGCTGTCTTTATCTTATCTTTATCTTCATCTTCTATCTTCATCTTTATCCTTTTGTCTTTATCTTTATGTTTATGTCTTTATCTTTATCTTTATCTTTATCTTTATCCTTTATCTTTATCTTTATCTGTCCTTTATCTTTATCTTTAAAATATTTAATAACATCTTTATCTTTATATTTATCTCTGTATTTATCTTCATCTTTATCTTCTCTTTATCTTTGTCTTTATCTTTATCATATATTTTATCTTTATCTTTATCTTTATCTTTATCTTTATCTTTGTCTTTATCTTTATCTTTATCTTTATCTTTATCTTTATCTGTCTTATTTGTCTTTCTCTTTATCTTCATCACTTTATCTTTATCACCCATCTTTATCTTTATCTTTATCTTTATCTTTATCTTTATCTTTATCTTTATCTTTATCTTTATCTGTCTTCATCTTTATCTTTATCTTTATCTTTATCTTTATCTTTATCTTTATCTTTATCTTTATCTTTATCTGTATCTTTATCTTTATCTCTATCTTTATCTTTATCTCTTCTTTAACTTTATCTTTATCTTTATCTTTATCTTTATCTTTATCTTTTATCTTTATCTTTATCTTTATCTCTATCTTTATCTTCATATCTTTATCTTTATCTCTATCTTTAACTTTAACTTCATCTTTATCTTTATCTTTATCTTCTTTATCTTTATCTCTATCTTTATCTTTATCTTTATCTCTATACTTATCTTTATCTCTATCTTTATTTCTGTCTCTATCTTTATCTTTAGCTGTGTCTTTATCTTTATATTAATTTGGATCAGGGAAAAACCCGTTTGAGTAGAACTGCCACTTTTTGACCTCTTTCTCAAACTATGGATAAAAACCTCCTCTTCTTTTCGTTTCAGAAAATTACATAGCTTCCAAATGATACAATGATTGCTTATATCTACTTACTGACATTCATTTACATAATGATACATAATGATAAACTAACTTGAATAATTAAAAAACCTAAAGTGTATTGTTCTGTGGAGCTTAGTATGTAAATTATTTTTCAAAGAGTGGACCGAGGAACATCGAAATCAAATTCTTTAGAACAGCAGTTAAAGGATCGACCAAGGGTGAGTCGCTAAGAACAGTGTGCAAGCCGCGATGTCTTACACACTAGACAAATATGTTTCATAAAAGCGACACTTCGATTTTCAATCCATACCATTTTTGAGAGTTGAGCTTATAGAAATAAGAAACTAACACCCTTGCCAATATGAATTTCCTGGTTATCAGGCTCAGCAGAACATAACTATTTGGGCTGTCAACACACCGGCACTTCCGGCAAATTACGGGACCTTCCAGAATATTGCAACGCTTGTAGACACACTAAAAAAAATAGCACAGGAGAAAAGTGTGCTAAACGATTCACCCCTTGAGATCGACACATACTTGAAAATAGTTCGTTACGCCCGTTTGTTTAAGCACCATCAAGGGGTGGATCACTCAGCACACTTTTTTCCAGTGCTACTTTATTTTAGTGTGTCTACAATTTCTGGGAGTTCCCGTAATGTGCCGAAAGAGCCGATATATTGACAGCCCATTTTGTTATTTTCTACTGAGCCTGGCAACCAGGCAAGGCAATGCATATTGGCAAGGTTGCTGGTTTCTTATTTCTATTAGCTCAACTGTCAAAATTGTGCCTCAGTGTTCCACACATGTGGTATGGATATAAATCGAAGTGTCACAGTTGTAAAACATATTCGTCTAGTGTGTAAGACATCGCGACTGGCACACTGTTCTAAGCGAACTTACCCTTGGGAACAAATCGATTGGACATTCCATGGAAGATCTCGATAAGTAAGGTGCTATTCTGATAGTACGGTGCCCAAACGACAGATAAGTATTTTAATATTGAACTCAATAACGGACAGTACAGTGATTTTTATCATTGAATGTTTTTGAAGTTTCCTGGCACTTCGCCACCGTTTGTCCGGTTACGTCAACCCATGGTGCCCTACAATGAGGCCAACTTTCCCCTGGTCATCCTTCACACCTGTGTTGCTCTTTACAGTCGTGCAGCTCTGGCGGGCAACTGGAACCAGGATTCCGTTCGATGCTGTAAAACGTAAGACATGAAGTTCCTCGCGATGTACAACTTCTCCGCTCGGGGGTGGAGCTTATAGTACGAACACACTATCGAACGTAGTTTTTTTTTCCTGTTTTCGTCATGGCTGTTGCAAATCAACTTATAAAGCTGTCAATTTTTTACTGTACACTACAGGGTTGCTACGATTGGCGATGCATAGTTCGTTTTGCCAGCAGGTTCCAGGTTAATCGCATGAAAAATCGCTTAAGTTCGTCCATTTTTAAGACATTGTATTGACTGGGCTGTCCAAAACGCTTACACTCCTGTTAAGATATCCAAGTTCTTATAAAAGCAAGTTAGGTTTCTGTCGGTACATGGTCAAGCATTAAAATCTCATAACAAGCTCTTATTGAAGAACTGAATTCAGTTAACACTGTCAGCTTTTTCTTCCATCGCAGGAAACAAATGGGCTGATTAATAAGCAGGCGATGGTACATTCGTTGATTTCATGGGAAACATTTTATGTTTGAAGTGAATGATCAGCTTTCGAATCAACACTAACACTTCATCCTATATAACCGCACTCATCAATCATGAACCGGGACCAACGGCTTTTCTTCCCTTCCGAAAGAAGACGTGACCAGAGATTTTGTCGGCTTAGCAAAATTTCACTGAACTTGGCTGGAATAAAATCCCAACATTCCGACCTTCCGGGCACAGTAATCATTTTGGGATGTAAAACTCCTTCCCGAAACTACTGTGAAGCCTTGGTATTTCAATCATTATATCATACTCTTTCCTTTATCATTCCGATACCTCTTCACTTGAGGCAATGATTCAATAAGTGATTCCTGAATTAAGTCTAAATCAATGAGAGGGTAGACCACATCATAAGGAAAGTATCGAAAATAAGCTATCCAAGCTAATACGCTAATCTATGCTAATACGCTCAAAAAAGTTTTTTTAAAAAATAGTGTTTAAAAAAAGTGAAAGTGAAGCTATCTAAGTACATTTGCATTGTGTCCGTGGTTTTAATTTAATCGTCATAGTATGCTCTTGTTTGACTGTCATCTGTCGTTTTTTTTACTTGTTTGCACGGTTTAAATTCTTCGTTTTCAAAATGTTGGGCATTGAAAAAGGTGGGAAAATTAACGTGAAAAAACATGTAACTATGCGACAACTGGCGAAGCGCTTTGAAATTCATCACGCAAGTGTATAATCATCATAAACAGGTTTGGGGAACAGGGGGCGACCCCAGTGTTGTGGTTAGCAACCATACATCTCACGCCTAAGTCACGAGTTCTCACCCGAATCTCACCCCCAGACAAGTTTCGAAAATACCTAAAATACCACGGGAGATGAACCAGCCCAGGGCTGAAGATCTCGATAGTAAAGGAATAAATAAATAAAAAAATGTTTGAAGAACACGGAACTTTGGATAAACTGCCAGGAAGCGGCAAAAAACCAGGGGTTTCCATCCCTAAACTGGATCACAACTGGTGCTCAAATTTGAAAGAACAAATTACAAATGAACCAGCGCACAGTGGGAAAAAAGTACATGAATCGCGAAAAAAATCGATAATTCAGCTCCTAGTAGCACAAGGGTAGTGAAAAATAGCATTTTTTATGTGAAAATTCCTGGAAAATCGAATGAAAGGAGTCCCACTTGCCGCAAAATTCAGTGGACGGAGATATTGGGCTTATTTTTCCCCACTTCCCTCATTTTTCGAATAATGCCCAGTAATCTATGCTTGGAGGGGTCTGCGTTAGTCAAAATAGGCCTATTCTTATAAAAAATATTTCCTTAGAAATTGAATGGAAGTAGTTGCAGCCACACAGATAAAAAGAAACATTGAAAACTCTGCGTTATCTAATGCACATAAAGAAAATGCTAGATTTGCCAGAATATAATGGGATATTTCATGTAAATTTAAACCAGATAACGCCTGAATCCAGCCTGTTGTATAAAAGATTGCCAATATTGTTGTATGGCACATGAAAAGTTGCAAACAATTTCGTTGTTTACGCCTCCTTTAGCTTGGATTTTAACGAGTGGATATTTTACACGCTTGTTAAAATTAATTATTTTTTTCTGTACACCGCACAAATCGGGAAACAAATATATTGGTCTTATTTTGCCCCAATTCCCCGTATTTTTTAATATTGCTGAATAATCTATCATCGGAGGGGTCTGCGGTAGTCAACATAGGCCTACCCTTATGTATAATTTATATGGAAATCGAATGGAGGTAGTTGCAGCCACCGCACGGGTCGGATAACGGAGATATTGCTGATTTTACCCCACTTCCCCCATTTTTTCAAATATTGTTCATTAATCTATGATGGGAAGGGTCTGTGGTAGTCAAAATAGGCCTAGACTCTTCCCTATGAATCGAATGAAGGTAGTTGCAGTCACCGCACGGGTCGGGTATCTGAGATGTTGCTGATTTTACTCCACTTCCCCCATGTTTTCGAATATTGTTAATTAATCTATGGTCAGAGGGGTCTGCGGTAGTCAAAATAAAACTATTCTAGAGTGTAGAATTTCCCTAGAAATCGAATGAAGGTAGTTGCAGCCACCACACGAGTCGGGTAATAAAGATATTGGGCTTATTTTGCCCCAATTCCCCGTATTTTTTAAACAACTCTCAGTTGACTCACGGAGAAGGGTACCCATCGAACACTATTGGGCAAATGTGAAGAGGGTCTTCAAAAAGACTGATGAAGCAACTGGAAATATGCAGGAGTTCAACAAAAATATACAACGTACAGCCCCATTGTGTTCGGAATGATGACGTAGGACTACGCATCTAAATGTTTAGATTGTACAATGCAATATTCTTTGCATTTACTCTTTCGAGCCTAAAATTTTCCAATCATTATCATACAAACAATTTGGTGTGATCTAGATTAGATATCTTTATTATTGAGCTTTTCAGCCTCGGCTGGTTCGGCTCATTTTGGTGTGATCTGATTAAACTGGTGTTCAATGACTTAAAAATGATTGAAAAGAGTAGGATATGTTTTTTGTGCTAGCTCATTCATACTGTCCTGGAATTCAGAACTTAAGATCTACAGATGTAAGAGTAAATTTATCCGCTTTACAATGTTATGATATATATTCAAACAAATAATCTTCTGATATTTATGCCAAACAATCTAACTTAACTTCTTCCAGCCAATTAAGCTACTGTTATAATTGTAGAATTTATGATATGACCTTAAACTAATAAGATTATCCTATGATACCTGTGTACGTTTCAGAATATTCATAGATTCTGTTTGAATAGTTATCATAGTTTTGTATATCCCAAGAGGCTACGGTTACTACTGTATATCTTAAGTTCTGAACCCAAGTTAGTTTTATGAACTTGAACATCCCAAGATAATTTGATAATAACTGATGACCTTACAGAAGATTAACTGAATGTGTTTGTTACGACTGTAGATCCTAACTTCTGAACTCAAGGGCTGTTTTGGTGACCTAGAACAACCCAAGACATCTCATTCTATCTGTTAACCTTCCAAGAGACTCACTTAAATAAGTCAAACACATATTGTTTGTTTGCTTGCCCGAAAGCTACAGTTACAGCTGTAGATTTTCAGTTTGAATTCAAGGATAGTTTGGATAATCTAGAAGATTATCTCATAATGTCGATTGGTCTTGCAAGATATTCAAAGAATATGTTTCAATGTACAGCATAGCAATGCATAGCCCAGAAAGCTTTGTGTTGCAACTGGAGGTCCTATATTCTAATCTCAAGGATAGTTTGGATGACCTAGAACATGTCGTATTACTTTATAATATTTGTTGACCTTTAATGATATTAATTGAATATGTTTGAATATTTTTTGTAACTTTGTATTGTCTAGAAAATACTGCTACAACTGTAAATCCTAAGTTCTGAACACCCGGACAATTTGGAACACCTAGAGGATCATAAAATATTGACTGTTGACCTTCCAAAAGCTTCATTGAAAATGTTTAAAAAATATAGTTACAACTGTAGATCTTATGTTCTGAACCAAAGGACAGTCTGGATGACTCCGATCACCCCAGTTTATCTCGAAATATTTGTTTACGTTCTAAAATATTCTCTGACTATGGTTGAATACGTAGTGTTTCTTTGTATAGGTCAAAAAGTTATAGGTCCCAAAGTAGATCTAAGTTTTGATGACTTAAAACATCACAAAATTATCAAATAATGACTGTTGACCTTCCAAAAGGTTCAAAAAGGTTGAATACATATCATAATCTAATACAGCCCTTAAAACTGCTGTTACTACTGTAGATCTGAAATTCTGAACTCAATTGCTTTTTGGATAACCTAGAACATCCCAGGAAGATACAAAAAATTTTAAGGTTTATCACCAAAAATTTAATAATATTTGTGCATATGTACCATATACTAAAACAACGCTTTATGCTGTTATAAAGGCTTTTATTTTTCTTCCTGAACTTTTTATTTTCAGGATGTTCTTGGTCGTCAATTAGGCCTTAAAATCATATGTTTTTTTATATTTCCCAGACAGAAAAAATTATGTAGAACAAATTTAATTTACTTTTTAAGACAAGGCTCAACAATTATGAATTTATCAATTGTATGTGGTCCGAAATCAACATGTTCTCTATTGATGTTGATGCGTAGAAATATTTCGATCGATTGGTGCCAAAATTTTTAAAATCTTTTGTAGAAATGACTGAGATATTAACGTACAAATCCTGAACACTCTTCGTGACGGTCGCAATGGGATTTTTAAAATTGTACCCTAGTATAGAAAACAAAGAGGTAGTCCTACGTTAAAATTTAGGCTAGGGCGTTCAAAAAATGTGACTAAACACTAAGGAACTTGACTGAAAGAGTTTGAATAAAAATTCGCAAATTCGTGGAAGAATAATTTTAATTTCATCCGTTCTTCACAGTCTTCAAGTTCATTTCCGTAAAATAAGTAATCATCCATTTGTTTGAATGAAAGATCATTATTTGATACAAGCATATGTGGACAACTTATTTTCGATACATTCCTTCCATATTAAATCGTTTCCCAACGCTCAAACCTACGAATATTTGATACTGATAAAAGATCTAAAGCTTGGTAAACCAACGCCACACCCTATCTAAACAAGTCTCTAATCCCATTGCTAAATGAGGCCAGAGTTCAAGAATGATCTTCCACCACATCCAGCACTCCCCAGGCATGCCACGTGAAATCTACATTTGCTATATTTCATCTCTCTTCCAACCCACATTATTAAATTATACTTTTAATATAGCAAAAATTGATTTATCTTGATACCCAGCCTGACGTTCCACCTTCAACGCTGCAATCGTTCAAGAGTTCAAATTCGTTCGATGCCTGATGCCTGGCGCTTGGCTCGTCGCTGTCGAAACTGTTGAGCCCTTATCACGATCAATCACTCATTGCGTATGAAACGTCTTTCGCCTCCCTGAACGCCAGCTCTGCTAATCCGCAAATTTCTCGAACCAGAAAGCTATCTGACTGCTTGATTGCCCTCGCAGAGCTTTTTCTCCGATCAACTCGATGCGTATAGGCCGGTCCCAGACGTGCTTTTTTCCTGCTCCACGAGCTTGAACCTGATCGCGCTCATTGATTTTGATTATTTGTTTTTCTACCTCGTAAACAGAAAACGACGCAGAAGGGAAAATATCGAATACTTGTCCGAGATCACCTTTCTCCTTCAATCTCGCCACAAACTGTTCAATCTAGAAGAGAACATGTCACATAGAGCCTCAATACCAGTTGGGTTGCGCAAAGAGCCTTCGAAGCTGGAAGGAAGGAATCTCCAATAAAGTCGTTACCTATGGATGAGCAAACAAAGTAATTATTTTATATCCGATCCCTGCGAGCTGATAATCTCTTACCCTCGGGGAAAAAACTGAGAACCAAACGAGAGTCGTCAAAAAACAAACTTCCAGCCCATCATTCCTGCTAGATCAAGATGCATTACCGAGCGAATACGTCGTCCGAACCACCCACATGTAGAGTTGCTTTCTTCTTCTTTCTTAGCGTTTCAAACTTATTGCTTTCGCAATTAGCTTATTGCCTGCTCGCAACTTCAGTGTTCTTAATGCACTCTCCACAGTTTAATAGCCATTAAGAACTTTCGACGCCAGGTACAATTTTTGCATTAGTATGATTGTAGTGAACCCTCATGCCCAGGAAGTCGAGAAGTTTGCTTAACAAAAAATACCTAGACCAGACCTTGAATCGAACCCAGCCACCTCCAGCATGGTTTTGCTTTGTAGCCGCGCCTTTACCGACTGAGCTAAGGGAGAACCGGAGCTGTAGAGTTGGAGACCTTGAAAAAAAAATTGCAGATTCGTCGAGATTTGCCGTGTCTGGCATTTTCTACTCACAGTAGATAAGATTAGAGTACTGTGGGACATATGTGTGGTCTTATTTCAGTTTAGTTCTACGTGACATGTCGTTTTTCATTGGTAACTTTTTCCATTGGAACTTTGAATTCGCACCTACTGTTTTGTAGGATTATTATATTTATAGCAAAACATTCATTTAAACAAAAACAAATCATAAATTTAATTGCTCAACGGGATTTCGCATCTCTGTCTATTGTGTTATTGTTAAAGTTCTCTGTGGATAAATAAAGGCTGTGTTTCAATTCGCGAATTAATTTTAATTTTCACTAAAACCTGACAGATGGAAAATAATCCATTAAGTCTGCTACTCGAGCTGACTTGTGTCTGACAGACGGCAACTCAATTTTGACAGACGCCTTATCGAAAGTTTGTTGATCAATAAAATAGGGATTTTAATCAACTAATCGATTATTTTCCACCTGTCAAGTTGGAGTAAAATTGAGTAAAAGTCTAAGTGTGCTTTACTTTATACATTGTGGAAAAATAAATATTTTCTTTCAATTGCCACGTTTTCATGTTTTCCACGTTAGAGAACATTCATTAGTTATCATCACGCAAAAAGTGACTTTTTGTAACCCCCTTGTCTATAGACACTTAAGTAATAGACCGGCCAACGTGTGCCTGGCACAGTTGATGTATGGACCTTAAATTTTTTTGTATGGATCGTCATGTTTTCGTCCCACACGCTAATCAAACATGCCTGAACAGTTAATAATATTTTGAAATTTTCAATTGATTTCCTATGTGCATGAAAATTGGAATATTGACAAAGATTGAAAATTGCGGTGGAATATAAAATTACACGAGAGGAAATTACATTGCTTTTTATTTTTAACACGAATAGTAAGTGATCTCACGTAATTTTCATGTCAATTGAATTTATGCATTCTTGGTATGCACAGATAAAAAGAAACATTGAATTTTCTGCGTTATCTAATGCACATAAAGGGAATGCTAGATTTAGCAGAACATTATAGGATATTTTATGTAAATTTAAGCCAGATAACGCCTGAATCTAGCCTCTTGTATGAAGATTGCAAACATTGCTGTATGCAAACATTGTTTACGCCTTCTTTGGCTTGGAATTAAACGAATCGAAATTTTACGCGCTTGTTAAAATAATTTTTTTTTTCAGTGAAATAACATTTATTTTCTATTTAAAGAATTGCTCATTTCCTGAATATTGTTATTCGACATCATATCAAGTTATCAATTAAAAACAAACATCCAATTTACGCGAGAACTAGCGATTAAACCTACTGTAGAGTAACTACATTTGGTTAGCAAGCGATTGAATTTTCATATGAAAACAATAATAATCTACACAGATAAAAATGTTAATAGGCACGTAAAATTTTCCCCTCATTTACATTTCCAGCCAAAAGAGGCGTAAGTAATAAATTTTTTGCATTCTTTCATGCGCCATACAACAATGTTTATGGCTAGATTTAGCTTAAATTTACATGAAATACTTCATTATTTTCTGCCAAATCTAGCATTCCCTTATGTTCATTAGATAAAGCAGAATATTACATGTTCCTTTTTGCAAGAGACGAACTAGCCTCCGGCTGAAAGTCTCTTAAATAAAGACATCTAATCTAATGTTTCTCTTATCTGTATATAGCGCCTGCGTTAAAATATCGACTTTACCTAGTTCAGGTGGTGGTCGATGAATGACAGCTTATAGAAGAAGGACACAAAATAAATGGACACTATGGTTTATCAGTATGGGTGAACAAATATGTACACGGTCATCATTTTTCTAAATTTAATATGCAGAGTGTTTAATTTATACATTCATCAATACTGAAACCCACATTGCAGTACCTATTTGTTTGGAAATGCATGTGTTTTTTAAACATAAATTTTTTTGAATGCCCAGTTTATGTGCATGAATTTAAATTTAAAGTGGTTGAACTTTAAATTTAAATTCATGCACATAAACTGGGCATTCAAAAAAATTTTGTTTAAAAAACACATGCATTTCCAAACAAATAGGTACTGCAATGTAGGTTTCAGTATTGATGAATGTATAAATTAAACACTCTGCTTATTAAATTTAGAAAAAATGATGACCGTGTACATATTTGTTCACTTATACTGATAAACCATAGTGTCCATTTATTTTATGTCCTTCTTCTATAAGCTGTCATTCATCGACCAACACTGAACTAGTAAGTCGATATTTTAACGCAGGCGCTTATACAGATAAGAGAAACATTAGATTAGATGTCTTTATTTAAGAGACTTTCAGCCGGAGGCTAGTTCGTCTCTTGCGAAAAAGGAAACATGTAATATTCTGCTTTATCTAATGAACATAAAGGGAATGCTAGATTTGGCAGAAAATAATGAAGTATTTCATGTAAATTTAAGCTAGAAATCTAGCCATAAACATTGTTGTATGGCGCATGAAAGAATGCAAAAAAATTTGTTGTTTACGCCTCTTTTGGCTGGAAATTAAATGAGGGAAAATTTTACGTGCCTATTAACATTTTTATCTGTGTAGATTATTATTGTTTTCATATGAAAATTCAATCCGCTTGCTAACCAAATGTATTTACTCTACAGTAGTTTAATCGCTAGTTCTCGTACAATTGGATGTTTGTTTTTTAATTGATAACTTGATATGATATCGAATAACAATATTCAGGAAATGAGCAATTCTTTAAATAGAAAATAAATGTTATTTCACACAGAAAAAAAAAATTATTTTAACAAGCGCGTAAAATTTCGATTCGTTTAATTCCAAGCCAAAGAAGGCGTAAACAATGTTTGCATACAGCAATGTTTGCAATCTTTCATACAAGAGGCTAGATTCAGGCGTTATCTGGCTTAAATTTACATAAAATATCCTATAATGTTCTGCCAAATCTAGCATTCCCTTTATGTGCATTAGATAACGCAGAAAATTCAATGTTTCTTTTTATCTGTGCATACCAAGAATGCATAAATTCAATTGACATGAAAATTACGTGAGATACTTACTATTCGTGTTAAAAATAAAAAGCAATGTAATTTCCTCTCGTGTAATTTTATATTCCACCGCAATTTTCAATCTTTGTCAATATTCCAATTTTCATGCACATAGGAAATCAATTGAAAATTTCAAAATATTATTAACTGTTCAGGCATGTTTGATTAGCGTGTGGGACGAAAACATGACGATCCATACAAAAAAATTTAAGGTCCATACATCAACTGTGCCAGGCACACGTTGGCCGGTCTATTACTTAAGTGTCTATAGACAAGGGGGGTTACAAAAAGTCACTTTTTGCGTGACATAACTAATGAATGTTCTCTAACGTGGAAAACATGAAAACGTGGCAATTGAAAGAAAATATTTATTTTTCCACAATGTATAAAGTAAAGCACACTTAGACTTTTACTCAATTTTACTCCAACTTGACAGGTGGAAAATAATCGATTAGTTGATTAAAATCCCTATTTTATTGATCAACAAACTTTCGATAAGGCGTCTGTCAAAATTGAGTTGCCGTCTGTCAGACACAAGTCAGCTCGAGTAGCAGACTTAATGGATTATTTTCCATCTGTCAGGTTTTAGTGAAAATTAAAATTAATTCGCGAATTGAAACACAGCCTTTATTTATCCACAGAGAACTTTAACAATAACACAATAGACAGAGATGCGAAATCCCGTTGAGCAATTAAATTTATGATTTGTTTTTGTTTAAATGAATGTTTTGCTATAAATATAATAATCCTACAAAACAGTAGGTGCGAATTCAAAGTTCCAATGGAAAAAGTTACCAATGAAAAACGACATGTCACGTAGAACTAAACTGAAATAAGACCACACATATGTCCCACAGTACTCTAATCTTATCTACTGTGAGTAGAAAATGCCAGACACGGCAAATCTCGACGAATCTGCAATTTTTTTTCAAGGTCTCCAACTCTACAGCTCCGGTTCTCCCTAGCTCAGTCGGTAAAGGCGCGGCTACAAAGCAAAACCATGCTGGAGGTGGCTGGGTTCGATTCAAGGTCTGGTCTAGGTATTTTTTGTTAAGCAAAACTTCTCGACTTCCTGGGCATAGGGTTCACACAATCATACTAATGCAAAAATTGTACCTGGCGTCGAAAGTTCTTAATGGCTATTAAACTGTGGAAGTGCATTAAGAACACTAAGTTGCGAGCAGGCAATAAGCTAATTGCGAAAGCAATAAGTTTGAAACGCTAAGAAAGAAGAAGAAAGCAACTCTACATGTGGGTGGTTCGGACGACGTATTCGCTCGGTAATGCATCTTGATCTAGCAGGAATGATGGGCTGGAAGTTTGTTTTTTGACGACTCTCGTTTGGTTCTCAGTTTTTTTCCCCGAGGGTAAGAGATTATCAGCTCGCGGGGATCGGATATAAAATAATTACTTTGTTTGCTCATCCATAGGTAACGACTTTATTGGAGATTCCTTCCTTCCAGCTTCGAAGGCTCTTTGCGCAACCCAACTGGTATTGAGGCTCTATGTGTACATGTTCTCTTCTAGATTGAACAGTTTGTGGCGAGATTGAAGGAGAAAGGTGATCTCGGGCAAGTATTCGATATTTTCCCTTCTGCGTCGTTTTCTGTTTACGAGGTAGAAAAACAAATAATCAAAATCAATGAGCGCGATCAGGTTCAAGCTCGTGGAGCAGGAAAAAAGCACGTCTGGGACCGGCCTATACGCATCGAGTTGATCGGAGAAAAAGCCTGCGAGGGCAATTAAGCAGTCAGATAGCTTTCTGGTTCGAGAAATTTGCGGATTAGCAGAGCTGGCGTTCAGGGAGGCGAAAGACGTTTTATACGCAATGAGTGATTGATCGTGATAAGGGCTCAACAGTTTCGACAGCGACGAGCCAAGCGCCAGGCATCAGGCATCGAACGAATTTGAACTCTTGAACGATTGCAGCGTTGAAGGTGGAACGTCAGGCTGGGTATCAAGATAAATCAATTTTTGCTATATTAAAAGTATAATTTAATAATGTGGGTTGGAAGAGAGATGAAATATAGCAAATGTAGATTTCACGTGGCATGCCTGGGGAGTGCTGGATGTGGTGGAAGATCATTCTTGAACTCTGGCCTCATTTAGCAATGGGATTAGAGACTTGTTTAGATAGGGTGTGGCGTTGGTTTACCAAGCTTTAGATCTTTTTATCAGTATCAAATATTCGTAGGTTTGAGCGTTGGGAAACGATTTAATATGGAAGGAATGTATCGAAAATAAGTTGTCCACATATGCTTGTATCAAATAATGATCTTTCATTCAAACAAATGGATGATTACTTATTTTACGGAAATGAACTTGAAGACTGTGAAGAACGGATGAAATTAAAATTATTCTTCCACGAATTTGCGAATTTTTATTCAAACTCTTTCAGTCAAGTTCCTTAGTGTTTAGTCACATTTTTTGAACGCCCTAGCCTAAATTTTAACGTAGGACTACCTCTTTGTTTTCTATACTAGGGTACAATTTTAAAAATCCCATTGCGACCGTCACGAAGAGTGTTCAGGATTTGTACGTTAATATCTCAGTCATTTCTACAAAAGATTTTAAAAATTTTGGCACCAATCGATCGGAAATATTTCTACGCATCAACATCAATAGAGAACATGTTGATTTCGGACCACATACAATTGATAAATTCATAATTGTTGAGCCTTGTCTTAAAAAGTAAATTAAATTTGTTCTACATAATTTTTTCTGTCTGGGAAATATAAAAAAACATATGATTTTAAGGCCTAATTGACGACCAAGAACATCCTGAAAATAAAAAGTTCAGGAAGAAAAATAAAAGCCTTTATAACAGCATAAAGCGTTGTTTTAGTATATGGTACATATGCACAAATATTATTAAATTTTTGGTGATAAACCTTAAAATTTTTTGTATCTTCCTGGGATGTTCTAGGTTATCCAAAAAGCAATTGAGTTCAGAATTTCAGATCTACAGTAGTAACAGCAGTTTTAAGGGCTGTATTAGATTATGATATGTATTCAACCTTTTTGAACCTTTTGGAAGGTCAACAGTCATTATTTGATAATTTTGTGATGTTTTAAGTCATCAAAACTTAGATCTACTTTGGGACCTATAACTTTTTGACCTATACAAAGAAACACTACGTATTCAACCATAGTCAGAGAATATTTTAGAACGTAAACAAATATTTCGAGATAAACTGGGGTGATCGGAGTCATCCAGACTGTCCTTTGGTTCAGAACATAAGATCTACAGTTGTAACTATATTTTTTAAACATTTTCAATGAAGCTTTTGGAAGGTCAACAGTCAATATTTTATGATCCTCTAGGTGTTCCAAATTGTCCGGGTGTTCAGAACTTAGGATTTACAGTTGTAGCAGTATTTTCTAGACAATACAAAGTTACAAAAAATATTCAAACATATTCAATTAATATCATTAAAGGTCAACAAATATTATAAAGTAATACGACATGTTCTAGGTCATCCAAACTATCCTTGAGATTAGAATATAGGACCTCCAGTTGCAACAAAAGCTTTCTGGGCTATGCATTGCTATGCTGTACATTGAAACATATTCTTTGAATATCTTGCAAGACCAATCGACATTATGAGATAATCTTCTAGATTATCCAAACTATCCTTGAATTCAAAACTGAAAATCTACAGCTGTAACTGTAGCTTTCTGGGCCAAGCAAACAAACAATATGTGTTTGACTTATTTAAGTGAGTCTCTTGGAAGGTTAACAGATAGAATGAGATGTCTTGGGTTGTTCTAGGTCACCAAAACAGCCCTTGAGTTCAGAAGTTAGGATCTACAGTCGTAACAAACACATTCAGTTAATCTTCTGTAAGGTCATCAGTTATTATCAAATTATCTTGGGATGTTCAAGTTCATAAAAACTAACTTGGGTTCAGAACTTAAGATATACAGTAGTAACCGTAGCCTCTTGGGATATACAAAACTATGATAACTATTCAAACAGAATCTATGAATATTCTGAAACGTACACAGGTATCATAGGATAATCTTATTAGTTTAAGGTCATATCATAAATTCTACAATTATAACAGTAGCTTAATTGGCTGGAAGAAGTTAAGTTAGATTGTTTGGCATAAATATCAGAAGATTATTTGTTTGAATATATATCATAACATTGTAAAGCGGATAAATTTACTCTTACATCTGTAGATCTTAAGTTCTGAATTCCAGGACAGTATGAATGAGCTAGCACAAAAAACATATCCTACTCTTTTCAATCATTTTTAAGTCATTGAACACCAGTTTAATCAGATCACACCAAAATGAGCCGAACCAGCCGAGGCTGAAAAGCTCAATAATAAAGATATCTAATCTAGATCACACCAAATTGTTTGTATGATAATGATTGGAAAATTTTAGGCCTGAAAGGGTAAATGCAAAGAATATTGCATTGTACAATCTAAACATTTAGATGCGTAGTCCTACGTCATCATTCCGAACACAATGGGGCTGTACGTTGTATATTTTTGTTGAACTCCTGCATATTTCCAGCTGCTTCATCAGTCTTTTGAAGACCCTCTTCACATTTGCCCAATAGTGTTCGATGGGTACCCTTCTCCGTGAGTCAACTGAGAGTTGTTTAAAAAATACGGGGAATTGGGGCAAAATAAGCCCAATATCTTTATTACCCGACTCGTGTGGTGGCTGCAACTACCTTCATTCGATTTCTAGGGAAATTCTACACTCTAGAATAGTTTTATTTTGACTACCGCAGACCCCTCTGACCATAGATTAATTAACAATATTCGAAAACATGGGGAAGTGGAGTAAAATCAGCAACATCTCAGATACCCGACCCGTGCGGTGACTGCAACTACCTTCATTCGATTCATAGGGAAGAGTCTAGGCCTATTTTGACTACCACAGACCCTTCCCATCATAGATTAATGAACAATATTTGAAAAATGGGGAAGTGGGGTAAAATCAGCAATATCTCCGTTATCCGACCCGTGCGGTGGCTGCAACTACCTCCATTCGATTTCCATATAAATTATACATAAGGGTAGGCCTATGTTGACTACCGCAGACCCCTCCGATGATAGATTATTCAGCAATATTAAAAAATACGGGGAATTGGGGCAAAATAAGACCAATATATTTGTTTCCCGATTTGTGCGGTGTACAGAAAAAATAATTAATTTTAACAAGCGTGTAAAATATCCACTCGTTAAAATCCAAGCTAAAGGAGGCGTAAACAACGAAATTGTTTGCAACTTTTCATGTGCCATACAACAATATTGGCAATCTTTTATACAACAGGCTGGATTCAGGCGTTATCTGGTTTAAATTTACATGAAATATCCCATTATATTCTGGCAAATCTAGCATTTTCTTTATGTGCATTAGATAACGCAGAGTTTTCAATGTTTCTTTTTATCTGTGTGGCTGCAACTACTTCCATTCAATTTCTAAGGAAATATTTTTTATAAGAATAGGCCTATTTTGACTAACGCAGACCCTCTCAAGCATAGATTACTGGGCATTATTCGAAAAATGAGGGAAGTGGGGAAAAATAAGCCCAATATCTCCGTCCACTGAATTTTGCGGCAAGTGGGACTCCTTTCATTCGATTTTCCAGGAATTTTCACATAAAAAATGCTATTTTTCACTACCCTTGTGCTACTAGGAGCTGAATTATCGATTTTTTCGCGATTCATGTACTTTTTCCCCACTGTGCGCTGGTTCATTTGTAATTTGTTCTTTCAAATTTGAGCACCAGTTGTGATCCAGTTTAGGGATGGAAACCCCTGGTTTTTTGCCGCTTCCTGGCAGTTTATCCAAAGTTCCGTGTTCTTCAAACATTTTTTTATTTATTTATTCCTTTACTATCGAGATCTTCAGCCCTGGGCTGGTTCATCTCCCGTGGTATTTTAGGTATTTTCGAAACTTGTCTGGGGGTGAGATTCGGGTGAGAACTCGTGACTTAGGCGTGAGATGTATGGTTGCTAACCACAACACTGGGGTCGCCCCTGTTCCCCAAACCTGTTTATGATGATTATACACTTGCGTGATGAATTTCAAAGCGCTTCGCCAGTTGTCGCATAGTTACATGTTTTTTCACGTTAATTTTCCCACCTTTTTCAATGCCCAACATTTTGAAAACGAAGAATTTAAACCGTGCAAACAAGTAAAAAAAACGACAGATGACAGTCAAACAAGAGCATACTATGACGATTAAATTAAAACCACGGACACAATGCAAATGTACTTAGATAGCTTCACTTTCACTTTTTTTAAACACTATTTTTTAAAAAACTTTTTTGAGCGTATTAGCATAGATTAGCGTATTAGCTTGGATAGCTTATTTTCGATACTTTCCTTATGATGTGGTCTACCCTCTCATTGATTTAGACTTAATTCAGGAATCACTTATTGAATCATTGCCTCAAGTGAAGAGGTATCGGAATGATAAAGGAAAGAGTATGATATAATGATTGAAATACCAAGGCTTCACAGTAGTTTCGGGAAGGAGTTTTACATCCCAAAATGATTACTGTGCCCGGAAGGTCGGAATGTTGGGATTTTATTCCAGCCAAGTTCAGTGAAATTTTGCTAAGCCGACAAAATCTCTGGTCACGTCTTCTTTCGGAAGGGAAGAAAAGCCGTTGGTCCCGGTTCATGATTGATGAGTGCGGTTATATAGGATGAAGTGTTAGTGTTGATTCGAAAGCTGATCATTCACTTCAAACATAAAATGTTTCCCATGAAATCAACGAATGTACCATCGCCTGCTTATTAATCAGCCCATTTGTTTCCTGCGATGGAAGAAAAAGCTGACAGTGTTAACTGAATTCAGTTCTTCAATAAGAGCTTGTTATGAGATTTTAATGCTTGACCATGTACCGACAGAAACCTAACTTGCTTTTATAAGAACTTGGATATCTTAACAGGAGTGTAAGCGTTTTGGACAGCCCAGTCAATACAATGTCTTAAAAATGGACGAACTTAAGCGATTTTTCATGCGATTAACCTGGAACCTGCTGGCAAAACGAACTATGCATCGCCAATCGTAGCAACCCTGTAGTGTACAGTAAAAAATTGACAGCTTTATAAGTTGATTTGCAACAGCCATGACGAAAACAGGAAAAAAAAACTACGTTCGATAGTGTGTTCGTACTATAAGCTCCACCCCCGAGCGGAGAAGTTGTACATCGCGAGGAACTTCATGTCTTACGTTTTACAGCATCGAACGGAATCCTGGTTCCAGTTGCCCGCCAGAGCTGCACGACTGTAAAGAGCAACACAGGTGTGAAGGATGACCAGGGGAAAGTTGGCCTCATTGTAGGGCACCATGGGTTGACGTAACCGGACAAACGGTGGCGAAGTGCCAGGAAACTTCAAAAACATTCAATGATAAAAATCACTGTACTGTCCGTTATTGAGTTCAATATTAAAATACTTATCTGTCGTTTGGGCACCGTACTATCAGAATAGCACCTTACTTATCGAGATCTTCCATGGAATGTCCAATCGATTTGTTCCCAAGGGTAAGTTCGCTTAGAACAGTGTGCCAGTCGCGATGTCTTACACACTAGACGAATATGTTTTACAACTGTGACACTTCGATTTATATCCATACCACATGTGTGGAACACTGAGGCACAATTTTGACAGTTGAGCTAATAGAAATAAGAAACCAGCAACCTTGCCAATATGCATTGCCTTGCCTGGTTGCCAGGCTCAGTAGAAAATAACAAAATGGGCTGTCAATATATCGGCTCTTTCGGCACATTACGGGAACTCCCAGAAAATTGTAGACACACTAAAATAAAGTAGCACTGGAAAAAAGTGTGCTGAGTGATCCACCCCTTGATGGTGCTTAAACAAACGGGCGTAACGAACTATTTTCAAGTATGTGTCGATCTCAAGGGGTGAATCGTTTAGCACACTTTTCTCCTGTGCTATTTTTTTTAGTGTGTCTACAAGCGTTGCAATATTCTGGAAGGTCCCGTAATTTGCCGGAAGTGCCGGTGTGTTGACAGCCCAAATAGTTATGTTCTGCTGAGCCTGATAACCAGGAAATTCATATTGGCAAGGGTGTTAGTTTCTTATTTCTATAAGCTCAACTCTCAAAAATGGTATGGATTGAAAATCGAAGTGTCGCTTTTATGAAACATATTTGTCTAGTGTGTAAGACATCGCGGCTGGCACACTGTTCTTAGCGACTCACCCTTGGTCGATCCTTTAACTGCTGTTCTAAAGAATTTGATTTCGATGTTCCTCGGTCCACTCTTTGAAAAATAATTTACATACTAAGCTCCACAGAACAATACACTTTAGGTTTTTTAATTATTCAAGTTAGTTTATCATTATGTATCATTATGTAAATGAATGTCAGTAAGTAGATATAAGCAATCATTGTATCATTTGGAAGCTATGTAATTTTCTGAAACGAAAAGAAGAGGAGGTTTTTTATCCGCCAGTTTGAGAAAGAGGTCAAAGTGGCAGTTCTACTCAAACGGGCTTTTCCCTGATCCAAATTAATATAAAGATAAAGACACAGCTAAAGATAAAGATAGAGACAGAAATAAAGATAGAGATAAAGATAAAGATAGAGATAAAGATAAAGATAAAGATAGAGATAAAGATAAAGATAAAGATAAAGATAAAGATAAAGTTAAAGTTAAAGATAGAGATAAAGATAAAGATAAAGATAAAGATAGAGATAAAGATAAAGATAAAGATAAAGATAAAGATAAAGATAAAGATAAAGATAAAGATAAAGATAAAGTTAAAGTTAAAGATAGAGATAAAGATAAAGATAGAGATAAAGATAAAGATACAGATAAAGATAAAGATAAAGATAAAGATAAAGATAAAGATAAAGATAAAGATAAAGATAAAGATAAAGATAAAGATAAAGATAAAGATAAAGATAAAGATAAAGATAAAGATAAAGATAAAGATAAGAATAAAGATAAAGATAGAGATAAAGATAAAGATAAAGATAAAGATAAAGATAAAGATAAAGATAAAGATAAAGATAAAGATAAAGATAAAGATAAAGATAAAGATAAAGATGAGAAAAAGATAAAGATAAAGATAAAGATAAAGATAAAGATAAAGATAAAGATAAAGATAAAGATAAAGATAAAGATAAAGATAAAGATAAAGATAAAGATAAAGATAAAGATAAAGATAAAGATAAAGATAAAGATAAAGATAAAGATAAAGATAAAGATAAAGATAAAGATAAAGATAAAGATAAAGATAAGGATAGAGATAAAGATAAAGATAAAGATAAAGATAAAGATAAAGATAAAGATAAAGATAAAGATAAAGATAAAGATAAAGCTTTAATGCTTGACCATGTACCGACAGAAACCTAACTTGCTTTTATAAGAACTTGGATATCTTAACAGGAGTGTAAGCGTTTTGGACAGCCCAGTCAACACAATGTCTTAAAAAATGGACGAACTTAAGCGATTTTTCATGCGATTAACCTGGAACCTGCTGGCAAAACGAACTATGCATCGCCAATCGTAGCAACCCTGTAGTGTACAGTAAAAAATTGACAGCTTTATAAGTTGATTTGCAACAGCCATGACGAAAACAGGAAAAAAAAAAACTACGTTCGATAGTGTGTTCGTACTATCAGCTCCACCCCCGAGCGGAGAAGTTGTACATCGCGAGGAACTTCATGTCTTACGTTTTACAGCATCGAACGGAATCCTGGTTCCAGTTGCCCGCCAGAGCTGCACGACTGTAAAGAGCAACACAGGTGTGAAGGATGACCAGGGAAAGTTGGCCTCATTGTAGGGCACCATGGGTTGACGTAACCGGACAAACGGTGGCGAAGTGCCAGGAAACTTCAAAAACATTCAATGATAAAAATCACTGTACTGTCCGTTATTGAGTTCAATATTAAAATACTTATCTGTCGTTTGGGCACCGTACTATCAGAATAGCACCTTACTTATCGAGATCTTCCATGGAATGTCCAATCGATTTGTTCCCAAGGGTAAGTTCGCTTAGAACAGTGTGCCAGTCGCGATGTCTTACACACTAGACGAATATGTTTTACAACTGTGACACTTCGATTTATATCCATACCACATGTGTGGAACACTGAGGCACAATTTCTACAGTTGAGCTAATAGAAATAAGAAACCAGCAACCTTGCCAATATGCATTGCCTTGCCTGGTTGCCAGGCTCAGTAGAAAATAACAAAATGGGCTGTCAATATATCGGCTCTTTCGGCACATTACGGGAACTCCAGAAAATTGTAGACACACTAAAATAAAGTAGCACTGGAAAAAGTGTGCTGAGTGATCCACCCCTTGATGGTGCTTAAACAAACGGGCGTAACGAACTATTTTCAAGTATGTGTCGATCTCAAGGGGTGAATCGTTTAGCACACTTTTCTCCTGTGCTATTTTTTTAGTGTGTCTACAAGCGTTGCAATATTCTGGAAGGTCCCGTAATTTGCCGGAAGTGCCGGTGTGTTGACAGCCCAAATAGTTATGTTCTGCTGAGCCTGATAACCAGGAAATTCATATTGGCAAGGGTGTTAGTTTCTTATTTCTATAAGCTCAACTCTCAAAAATGGTATGGATTGAAAATCGAAGTGTCGCTTTTATGAAACATATTTGTCTAGTGTGTAAGACATCGCGGCTTGCACACTGTTCTTAGCGACTCACCCTTGGTCGATCCTTTAACTGCTGTTCTAAAGAATTTGATTTCGATGTTCCTCGGTCCACTCTTTGAAAAATAATTTACATACTAAGCTCCACAGAACAATACACTTTAGGTTTTTTAATTATTCAAGTTAGTTTATCATTATGTATCATTATGTAAATGAATGTCAGTAAGTAGATATAAGCAATCATTGTATCATTTGGAAGCTATGTAATTTTCTGAAACGAAAAGAAGAGGAGGTTTTTTATCCGCCAGTTTGAGAAAGAGGTCAAAGTGGCAGTTCTACTCAAACGGGCTTTTCCCTGATCCAAATTAAT